>JAGDQP010001756.1:0-115938 GCA_022664845.1 Lepisma saccharinum | reverse complement strand
ACGGCATTTCCGTACCAAGTATGGCAGAGACCCACCTACTGGAAAAACCATTCGTACGTGGTATGAAAAATTCAGAGATACGGGCTGCATCTGTAAGCGAAAATCGACTGGCCGTCCTTCAGCTGAGGAAGAGACAGTGGAACGTGTTCGCGCCAGTTTTGTGCGGAGTCCACAGAAGTCTACCTACCGGGCAGCGAGGGAACTTGAAATGCCACAGAAAACTGTATGGCGAATTCTGCGGAAACGTTTACAAATGAAATCCTATCGCTTGCAACTGCTACAAGCCTTAAGAGACACTGATTATGCTGCTCGAGCGTCTTTCTGTGCTGATTTTCTCACGTTAATGGAAGAGGATGGGTTCGCCGAAAGGTTACGTTACAGTGATGAAGCGGTGTTTCACCTTTCTGGGAATGTGAATAGACACAACGTAAGGATCTGGGGAACTGATAATCCCCACGCAGTTGTGGAACACCAACGCGATTCACCCAAGGTGAATGTGTTTTGTGCCATTTCCACTGAAAAGATTTATGGGCCCTTTTTCTTCCTTGAACCTACTGTGACAGGACATGTTTTTCTTGATATGCTGCAACAATGGCTCCTTCCACAGCTCGAAGAGGATAGTGCAGATTTCATTCTTCAATTGGATGGTACCCCTCCGCATTACCATGGCAGCGTTCGGGATCATCTCAATGAGGCATTGCCACAGCGCTGGATAGGCCGTGCATCTCAGGAGGATTGAGTTCTCATTCGTTGGCCACCTCGTTCCCCCGATCTGACCCCGTGTGATTTCTTTTTGTGGGGTTTCATAAAGGATCGTGTTTACGTACCACCACTTCCAACAACATTGGGTGATCTTCGCGCCCGCATCACAGCAGCCATTGCAGAGATTGACCGTGATACACTACACAAGGTTTGGCAGGAGATAGACTATCGGCTTGATGTGTGTCGTGTTACGCGAGGTGCTCACATAGAGCACTTGTGATGTGACTGAAAAAAACTTTGAGAGTTACCCTTCTTACCACATGTATTACATTCAGATATGTTCATTATATTTCACAAAATAAATTTATGAAATCGGGTACATCATTTTGACTTACCCTGTACATGTAGTGCCGTTGACCAGGGTTAATTCTCATAAAGAAAACTCCAGGGTCAGCTTTCAAGTGAATAGATCGTTCCAAGAAATAAGTGGGAATAATACTAGATATAATTTCTTTCTTAAGGGAATTTCGAAACAAATATTTTCAATTGATTTTTTTGTCCATTTTCTACAACATGCATTCTTCACAATGCCAAAGAAAAGATTCCCCCTTTTCAAACTTGATAGAGGGACCAGTATACTAAACTATTAGCGATCAGAATATTACTAGAAATAATGACAAAGAGATGACTCAAACAGCCGGCATTAGAATTTACTCTGCGGAAAACGATGATCACAAAAGTATCAAAATTTTAATACTGACTTTCCACAGTAATAATTTTCTTGGAGCTCCATACCAATCGGAAGAATGATAGATTCTCTCTCATACGTCAAACATTCACACAGTAACTCATCTCAAATTTAATCAAACCTCAAACCTGTAATTACTATTCTATACAAAAGTATAGCCTAAGAGATTAAGTTAATCCGCAGCTCAACGTGATTCAATTTCATTAGTTTCAAAGGATAGTAATAGCGTAGTTTAATCTTTAGATTAATTTCAGGCGCACGTTGTCTAAAGGATTCGAATTGTTATTCAATTAACCAAACAAAAGAATAAAATTATTAGCAGAATTACTGATAACTAAAGATGAACCGGTTTGAACTCTGATCCTCAGGCAAATTTCAAAACCCCAAAATTTCGCTTAGAACGAACTCCACAAATTTATCAAGCAAAAACAACTTCGATTTCTTCCGAAAATTGCACCATTATGCCGTTTAACATCATTACATACAGTCAAAGTTTCCCACTTGAAACAATTACTTTCTTTAGTTATGTAAGATAGTTCAATTCTCTCTATATGCATTAGTTTAGTTAGCAAACGAAGAATTAATACCGTTACTTATTATTAACGGAGATTTAAGAACCAAGACACTTTAGCAAAACGTGAGCAGAAAACGTGACGTTCTTCTACACATTCCGAATTAGTTGATTTAAGGAAAACGAATCTACTATTATGTGTTTGTTTCAAATTGGTTATTATTTAACTTCCACGTGATTTAGTATCGACTAAGAATAAATTTCTACTAATTAAAGAACGAATTTTTACGTAGCTTACTCCTGTGTTACGTGCTCCTATTACAATTTCTCAATTCTGCTCCTTAATTACTTCCTTTATATATGATTTAGCTAGTTAATTCAAAAATAGATTAATTAGAATCGAGGAGTCACGGATTCACGTATTTACGGCTATTAGAAGCACTGCAGTTTACGCTATTTGTACTACACTTTTTTTTTAAAAAAAAAGAAAAGGTTATAACATTCCTACAGTCACTCCCTCGCTAAATTAGCACAAGACTGGCAACGTCACATTAATTTAGAACTTTACTTGGTACTTTAAATGGTTCTTTAACCACACGATTTTAAAGACACAATATTAATGAGACTGTTTTACGTAATCAACTTTAGACTATAGCTATAAAGCATTTCTCTTTCAAAATCAATGAGAAAAATGAAACGAGATTTTCTGGGCCAACCATGCCCTCTTAATCAAACTCAAACACGATACACACAGGTATGCACAAAAATATACATTCCTTGGATATTTATGTTTAATAGACACGTCCGTATGTTTCTTACTGTAATACTGTGTGGAACGTATACATAGAGACACGAACAAAATTTCCTATTTCTGAATATCAATCTTGTTTCATATTGTACATTATTTTCAGTAATTCATAAAATTATGTTAGATATGAACATCTCAAAATATAAACAGTAAAATTAAAACTCTATTGAAAAAATAATAAAAAACTGTTTTATAAAGACATACTTTTCTTAAACAGTTCATACTAAAAAGGAAAAAACAGTTTTCTTTATGCATGAAAAATGTTTGCTAAACTTTATTTTTCTATGGGTCAGTCTAGTAACTTAGGACTTCGACCCGTCACGATTCGCCCTTTAGCCATTAAAATCCACATCCATGCCCCTGCCACGACTCGAACCCGGGACCATCGAGTCTTTTTCCTACCGCCGTACACCGCATGGCTACCAGGCCGGCTGTTTATGCATGACTAAAAAGAAAAGCATGAGGCGCTCTCTCATATACAATCACTTTATAAACTCTTGAATTGGTGCGCCTCATGCGTTTCTTTTTAGTCATGTACGAACTGTTTAACAAAAAACATGTGTTTAAAAAGTTCCTTTTATTATTTTTTTCGAGTTATTTCGTTATTCGGATACTTTTCTCAAGCTCATGTTTAGTGACGAAATCCTAAAGTGTTCTGCAACCAGTCAAACACAACATCATTCCAGGAATATTTATTTTAGGGGGGAAAAAATCCATATTAAAATATATGCTGAAAGTAACAATGAAATATTGTATTGTCACCCGACTCACGTCGCTGTGCACAATTTCATCTTTGTATAGCGTCGGGAAATGAGTTAATTAACGTTGCAAGATTTGAGGACACCACGAACTATTGTAAACCAACGAAAAGTCTAAAATTATCATGATTTCTCATCCAAAACTAGGTATTCAAATCTAAATAGCTAGAATCAAAATTCTAGGAATTATCAGAGTAAAATATAAAATTATTGTCAGGAAGATGCTACTAATCACGACTAGATGGCCCCTATTTTCTTTAAAAGGAAAGGTTTTTAGGACACATCATCTAGACAAAGAATTCCGAATGTCAGAATTACTCGTACTCATGTGACATAATTTGTGAAGTTTCAAATTTCATAATTTGTGAGTATTTGACTCATGTGTTGTACTCAAGAGTACTTCTTTTTTATTTTCATGAAGCAATTTTTATTTTTCGTATTTTATTTCTTTTTGTTTCTCTTTTGCATGAAGCCTGTTTTCAGTTGTGTAGCTAGAAACAATATTGTTGAATGAAATTGAAATGTGATACCAGAAATAAAGATAATTTATTCTTTAACAATGCTAGTCTATGCGTGAGACAGAGAGTCTTTGTATTTGTAGCGGAGAGGGATCGAAGGTAGGAGGGTGAGGCAGTGAGACAGGGAGAGAGGAAGGAGAGACAAACGGCAGTGGAGAGCTTCCAGAATTCATTTTTAGTAAATCATTCAAGAGGAAGTCATTTTTTTTTTCATAAAAAGGAAATAAAAGTAATTTGTGTTTCTTTTCAAAATGATTAATCAAACTTAAAAGCATTATTAAAATCCTGCTTCCTTTCGCAGAATAAAATATTCAATACTAGACAAATAAAAAACCATAAAAGCAAGTTTTAAAAAATTAATTTTTCCTTTGGAAGTAACTTTACGGTCTATATAAAACCAAAATACGTTCACTGGAACGATTCTTTAGAGAAGCGTGTGACGTTTCATGAGAGTAACTACAGTGCTCTGGCGGCGAAGGTCGCTCACTGGTACCCGATTAAAACACTGGCGCATGAGACGCAGGTTCAAACCGTGAGTATGTTTTGGAAATTTCCTTGTTACTACCGTGCAAATTCCAGAACGACCTTTTTTAGAATCAAGGATCTTCCAACTTGCTTTCACCGGAAGTTGTGCCAAATAAGCCGAAAGACGTCATTCCTCAGAACTAAAGCTACCTTAGACCGCAACAGTAAATACCAGAATAAATATTTGCTTAATTCCTTCGGTTAGGCACATAGAACGAAACATGTTCAATGGAATGTAATTCTGACCCGCTTACAGTAAACTTGGTATTTAGTGAAAATATTCGTTTTCTCTACAAATACTCCCGATACAGTATTTCTCCCCATTCATAGTCGCAATCTCTGATGCCCTCTGATTTTGTGCTTATGGACCATGACTCATGCTCATGACTCTGTTACAGACATGAGTTCTTGATCATCACAAAAATGAGTTTTCTTTAAATATGGGCCGTAAACAAGTATGAATCTGATAGTGCTAAATCCAGGGAATAGGAATGATGGAGAATTCTATCGCCAAAACGTTTGTATGTTTTCTCAGAACAATGTTGCCTACTTGTTTTTTTATTATCCTCTGAATTTCATAAGCAAAGTGGTATAACAAAAGCCCTCTTGAATAATGTTCCACGAAGCCATTATTTCTCCTCTCTATTCGGAAAAAACTATCAAAACCATGTTCCGAAGTGGGAAATGGAAAAACCAAAATGAAGCTGCTTTTTGTATTACGATTTGGTTTCAGGGCCAGGATCTTTGATTAATTAGTCGGAAATATTACTTTTTTGGTCCTGATTATACAGCAACAACTGTTGTGAATATGGCCCTCTTTCATACATCTGGAAAGTTGATGCATAACTTTCGGGTTATCGACCTAACAGATAATTTCTTCTTAGTTATAAATTATCAATTTAGTAGACCCAAGAGCTAAATTGATCTCTCGGTGTACGATTTTTCATTATCATTATTTCTAAACTGACTCTCTTACGCTTCACATCATTATAACATCGTGGTTCCCTGTCCATGCACGAATGTTATCGCTTTAGAGATCTGTCGAAGTTTGGCCCTTATATAAAGTTGCCTCACACCTCCAATTTATCTATACTCACATTTTGCGAACCGTACGTAAATACATCATTTTCTCATATAGATACATAATAAACAATAGAATGTACTACTTAACGACGAAAACGGGTGAGGGGTCATCTAGTGTGTTAGGGTGTGGTGAGTTCTTCCTATCTAGGTTCTAGAGTACGGAAAATCAAGTATTAAATTGACCCACTTTTTCAGTTTTCTACGAAAAACGACGAAACGTTTATCGAATATTTATGCACTTGGCCTTTTTCAATTTTTACATATTTCCCTTATGTGCTTGCAAATCAGCGAAAATCATTGGTTATGAAGAACAGTAGTTCTTTGAGTGACGCTGACAAAGGACTCTGTTAGCGGCACTCTATGTATACAATTAATTTCGGATCTAGCGAACTAAAAGCCCGATTTTGATGCTTGAATCTGCATTTAAAACCTCTTTGTTATCTACTATAAGACAGAAAAAAAATTGGGTCGGTAGGACTTCCCTGGGGCCCCTAGGGCGGTTTGAAGAAAAACTCAGAATTTCACATTTCTGATGATAGCACTGACTCCAGACCAAATAGGCAGCCGAAACTTTGGATCGTAATCTACGCTTTAATACCTTACAAATGGTGTATCACACGTCAAAATCAGTGAAGCGGTTCAAAAGTTATTACTTTTTTAGCCTAATTACAGAATTTTCAAAAATGATATAAAAGTTTGTCTGTCATTCTGTCTGTCTTTTTGCTTTAGCCCCAAATAGTTGGTACCTGGGGGTTCTGGGGGTAAATTGCGGGTCTCGTATAGGAAAATTTATGCTTATTTTTTCAATAGGAGTTACCGTTTTCGAGATACGGAACCTACCTACCATGGTCCAAAATCGACCTTTTCTATGAAGACTATGTACTTTTATTATAAGGGAAACACTTCCGCCATAGTGACACAAACAAATCACTCGCAAAATGGATATAACTTCTTTTGTGAGTAGAATTCTTGCGTCACTCTTCCCTTTCCCCGAAGGGTTTTCGTACTGATTCTTTTTACCCTAAGATTGGAAATGAAAGGGATACATGAGTTATGGAACGCACATAAATGATCCTAAAATCAATTGCATCAAGTTTTATCTTTGTGGGCTTACTGAAAGTGTTGATTCGGGACAAGCCTTCGTTGATTTCTCCTCGCAAATTGAATAAAAACAATAGTAAGACGGAGATACAACAATATTTGAATATTAAGCTAGGACTGTGCAGTGGAAGTGGTAGAGTGATTCTGTATGATTTAAAATAAATGCAATTCTTATCACATTAAAACTAAATTTATTACATTAACAAATACAACATTTGTTTCGATAATAAAGTAGTTTGTTAGGACAGCATTGCTTTTGTTAATCTAAGTGATCTGCGTTCTATAATATTACCCGTAGTTTCCTGAACAAGGTGAATCAATGATAATTTGCCATTGTCATGCATCGGATGACTTAAAAAAAGGACCTGAGATTCGAGTCATTACATTCAATCTTTTCCCACTAAATAATGCTCTCAAACGGATCGGGTCCAACCCACTGCGATTGTTTCGAACCTATTGAGGGTCGGGAGTTGGGTCGGTTCAGATCCACTTGGGTCACGGACTGAAGTTAAACATAGCTATACCAACCTACCTGACTCGAGTGGATCTGTCCCGAACTAAGTCTACTACCGTCGAAATTCAAGGGACATTTACACAATGAAGAGTCCGTACCTTTGTTGTCAAATAAAGAAAAGTTCTCCTATGTTCATTGGTCGATTTCGAAATTAATGTATTCTAAATTTCACTATGCTGTCATACGATTCCCCTAATCTAAATCAACTGCCCCTCCCCCTACGATACAATACAATAATAATAATAATAATTACACTGAACACATTTTGCTCTGAGAGCAGATTATGTTATTAAAGGAGCACCACAAATTTTGTTGGCCTGTTAACACAACCTGTTACTTTTACAGAACACAGAACAATATTGTGTTGTAAATTTCAGTACAATACTTCTACAGAATTAATCGGTATATTTAACCAAACGATCTGTAATAACTCAGTTTTTATCTGTTGTGTACAGAAAAAGAGGTTCCCTGTTATTATTTTTCAGTGTAGGATTTTCGGACAAGATATATACAAAATGTTTGAAAGAGGTGTGTTGTTTATGTCATTCACCAAGTAACAGTGACTCAGCATTTTGTTTAACCCTTTTGGTGTAATATTATTTTCGTTAAATATTTTGTAAATTTCTTTAGATGTTTTGTACAATCTGGTTTAAGGCCTAATTATTTCAACAAATTTATGCTAAATATGTGATGATTCAACGGTTAATAGTTGGCTGAGAAAGCAAAAGCTTAGATTTCTGTAAGTGACCTTAAAAATAAGGTGAAATTAAGGTATCAGTTTGCTTCCTTGTGGGGCCTGAATCACCTCCTTTCAACTGAAATACCTCATTTCTTTTAACATCCACTTTATATTTGTTTTTGACGCATATATGAGTCGACTGAATATCTACTTTCTGTTACGGTATACATGAATTAGAACTTTAGCTTATCAGAACTTAGGTAATGAAAATGAGTAGGTCTCACTATAATTGCATTTCACATAGCTACCAAGAATAGTCAGTTTCATTTTTTTCTTCCTGACTCTTTTGCTGATCTTCAACAGCTTCCAATTCCCTGTTTCAGTTTCTTATTTAATTTACTACGGTCATAAGAACAGGAAGATCAACCTGACTGCATGGATTTAGATTTGGAGATCATTCTGACTGAGAATTTCCTTGGTTTTGCTTTAGTTACGCCAGGTAAAATCTGGGTAAATTACTCGAACAGGCTAATAGACACAGCAATGTTCAGCAGTTGACTACCCAATACAATATATGTCAATCCGAAAGAATCTCTACCATAACCATGCGTCACACATTCGCACACATGAACTACACCGACAAGACGCTCACTTTACCACGCTTTCATAATTAAGGTTCAGCAGCATAAAAGATTTGCCTGCTGCAAAAAGTTCTATGTTAGAAGACTGTCAGACGGTTTGCCGGTCACACGTTTTCTACTACACTCTTTAGATTGTAGTGTACCTATTTAGCATCCATAACATGAGACTATAGATTCATTATGCATTATTTCAACAATGCAGGACGATGAAAGCTGTTGTACGATGTGGAGCAAGTTTAGCAAGAACTTGGACCTCTGATGCATGCTGTTCCCCAGTGTAGTGATACTTACTGACTGACTTCTATGCAGAACTTACCGAATGCTTAATTGTGTCTTTCAAGATAACACTACTTCAGTCCATCGGTTAGTTCATGTGCAGGGAAGGTTTGAGAAACACAGTTATGAATGACATATAGATTGGGTTCCAAACTTTCCAATATCAACCATATAAAAACTTATAAGACTGGCGTATCAGACGTTAGGACACACCAATAAACTCAAAAAACTGCATTGGAGGCTCATTACACACAGTTTTGTTGACTTTATCTACCGGTTACTACGATAGCTTGTTGAATCAATGTTATGTCGGCTAGGGTATCATTGGGTAGGTTGCTATCCAGTGATCACTCAATGTACTTATCAATCCATGTCTTGTTTGGCTAAAATCATAATTATCAGTTAGTAATGTATTTTATAGAGTGGAGAAAACACAAATCGTCCACACTGTTGCACAATCGGTTGTATTTGAAAAATTCACTCCAACTATAAACTTAATTTTCAATTAACTAATTCTTCACTTAGTAATGTATTTTCTGTATTAAGACTTCTGTCACTTATTAATAAACGATCTTTTATACTTGCCGGAATATCATAGATCCCTCACCTATACATCTACAAGAAGAATTTGATCCTTTTATGCTTACACGACTAAACCAAATGAACTTTTTTACTGCAAGATCTGAACTTTTTCCAAGTAAAAAAAAACTGCTACGTCTGCTTTGGATCGAAAATTCATTAAGAGATTTTTCATCCTTTTTTTGTGTGTAGAACAGAAAACCGCTGCTACCTCGTACCTGGTAACATAGTCATTTTTCTTCATCCGTGTGAGGTAGGGAAGGCTTACGTGGAGCGGTCATTTATTAAAGAGGATCGCCTGATCCACGTTTGAAGCCACTCATTTATCAGGCTTCTTTAGAAGAGAAACGGAGGGAGAACTCGTGTGTACACAAATTTTCCAGCAGAAGGTAGAATAGTTGCTTCTTCTGCGTTGCTTCTTAAGCTCCTTTGGTGGTTGGTTTATATACGGGCAAAATTATTATCGTAATTTTCATTTAGAGCATTTGCCTGCTTCTGCTTGCTTCGCCAGATATTGTTTCGGTCGCTACACGCTATCATAATTAAAGAAAAAAGTTATTGGAGAATTGCTGGCAAACAAGGGTCAAATTTCCATATGGTTGCAATTACACATGATTGGAAGCTATAATCGGATTACATGGATCTGTTCAGAATATGGAGAAAGTCATTTAGAAGTTATGTTGCGGATATATGTAATTTAAATTACTTAATACTAATATCCAATTTCTGATAATATTCAAAATCACATTTTGAAGAGTACTGAATTTTATATGTCTTAAACATTAGTCATTATCGTGCGAAATCCTTTGAGCTTAATTACCTGAATATGATTTATTAGGTGAGAGGAACAAATTAATGTACTAATTCAAATTGTCTTTGAAACGAGGAAAGAAATGGCTTTCATTTGCATACACAATCAATGCTCTTGATTTAAACGTTCTGCATGCTTTGAAAAACTGTTAAACCAACAGAGATTAACGTTCGTTTATGCGTAACTATCGACGAGCGACTGGGTGCAGGAAATCATAACGGAAGTTACCTAAGAACAGAGAGTGATTCAACACAGGGAGTGAACTATTTTGCATCGCGTAGAAGGTGGTGTCTAACCTGACTACCTATGCTCGCTTGGTATAAATGAGTGTTGAACAAAAGAGAGGCTTCATTAATAAATAGTAACAGCAAGTAATGTTTGAAAGAAGTTAAAGCTTGATCTGGGTGGTAATGGAGTCCCTGCCTCCCGGCCAGCAATCCATCACCCTACTACGTACTCTAGATGAGCAACTGCTTTTGAATAGTTCTTAATCGTTCATCACGCACTTGAGCGCAAGATTTTTTTTTTCAGAATCATTCGCCCTCACTCCTCTCTAAGGAGTGCCTACATGGAAACAATGTGGAATAGAAAGCTAACAGCACTTTTGCGTATACCCACCGCTAAACGGGGACTGCGCTCTCCTCCGGCCCCGCCCAGCTCCCTTCGAAAGGACCGTGACTCCCTTGCACACCTTGCTTCGCTCGGTGTACACCCTGCTCTGGTTTATTTATATATATTCTAGCTTTCAGTAGCCTCTATTTGGTATAATAAATCACTACTTTTATTAAATTTCCTAACGCGTATATACATAAAAAAAAGTAACGGCGCCAAGATTCGATCCTGGGACTTCTGGATCAGCTTCCCGATATATTAACCACCAGACTAAGCTGGGAGTTACGGAAGAAGCGCTTGTCAGTGTTACTTATAACCTGCGCGGGAGTGAGTTACTCCTTCTTTCCACATGTGTTCTCCTCCGAGACAAGTGAGGGCGTATGGTTCTAAAACAAAAATATTACCCCTTGTGCAGATATGTCATAAATGGCAGTTGCTCAGGTTATGCTACTTCCGTTATGGTTTCCTATTCCAAGCCTCTCCTAACTATATGGCAATACTTCCAGTAATGAAAATAAAAGCAGTGTACTAGTATTGCTTTCCCGTCTCAAGATACTCAGTGAAGCAAAGAGTGAAGCAAAGTTGTTACATAGCAGTAAGATAGAAATTAACTATGTTTTGGCATAGGAATTACCATTCTAGGTTCATATCTAAGCTTTACAATTATTTGAGGCATGATAATAAACAAAATTAGTGAATTAAATCGTTACTTTGTTCATGTTTATAACGCTCCCTGAAAAATTAATGTGGCTGGAGGTACATATTCTATGCTTTCATTTTCGTTATTCGCAAATGCTGGGATGATTGCCAATTAGGAACTTGAACATACAGCTAGACTGATATAACAATTTTGATTAAAATGAACAACATCAATGGTACATTCAAACTAGAGTCGTATCTCCCCTTATTTGAAAATGTCGATTTTGGACTAGTATTGTTCTTTCACTGATTGTATTGAAGGGTTGATAGCAAAAACCGGACAAGTTTTAAAACAATTGGAGTTTCAATCCTAAAGGCTTTCCCGTACTGTTTGACTACTTGTATGTTGGGACTTGTTCACTTCTTAAATGAACTATCTGTTGAACATAAAAACAACAAGGTGCCCCTATCTCAAAAAGTAAATCTCTGGATTTGTCCGGTGTTTGTTAACTATTCAAAGCTCATGATCGCGTTTTGTGTTGTTCAAATAATTAAAGATATAAATACCGGCAACCCAAAATTATTTTTACTATAACCTTTTTTGTTCTGTGTCAAATCAAGTTATTGTTTTCTCTCTTGCACCATCTTTTATATACTTTATAATGATGTTAATGGTAGTTCTTAATCTATGTGGAAAATACGAGAATTTAAATCCCATATGGAAACCGGAAAAGGGATTTAGGGAAAGGGAAAAGGCTACCTTGGGCAGAATGATTTCTAATTTAATGGCTTTTGGTAGAGGTACCTCAGTTGCTTTGTTTATGTTACAGCTAACTTGAAGCAACCAAGTAAACCAAGCAATGCCCTTTATATCTTCAAATTCAGAAGAAAAGAAAAACAGAAAGAACTTGAGAAACTACAAGACTGTACATCGGAAATGAAACATAAATTAAATATAAATTTAACGTATTGTTTCTTTTTCACAGCTGAAACCTGAGATAAATTAAAAATGGAGATACAAAGAACAGTTTAACTTTAGATTTCATTCAATTTACACAGAAACATATAGGGTATGGTAAATCAATGGATAAAAAATCATGGAAAGCTTCACAGAAAAGATAGGCCTATATTGAGTGTAGTGGATGCCTGGAGATTTGTATTTATGGCAGTGCAAGATACCTATTTACTCTATTGACTTCGAAAAATGATGTACGATAATGATGTTTTCCAGCGCAAATACAAAACCTATTCTAATCATATTAAATGTTACCCATGCAAGCTAGTACTGGTATTACAAAACAAAAAAATAACCGCTTGGTTGTAACCTAGTAATACTTTCCGCATTAATACAGATCAATATTCTCAAAGTTCACATTAAAGAAAACAGTACCATGTCTTATATGAATTGCAGGTGGTGGTAAAGTTATTACAATGTCTTCGAAACTAATTCCATTTTCAGGTTTTTCTGGTCAATAAAATGTGCTCATTTTTTTCTGAAGTCGAACTAATTTCACACGCACTTCTTGAAGGAGGTCTTATGAATCTGCGGATTTGCTGTTACAATCCCATGCAGCATTTATTTCCTCTTTTTAAAGGCACAGAACAAGTCATTCACGACTTTTTTTTTTTCAGAAGTAGTAGTTTCAAGTACAATTTCTTCACCAGGTTGTACACAAGTATTGTTGCTTTTGAGTGAAGCATCATTTCGTATCATGGGCATATCACAGCCCTTCCATTCGTCCTCCTCAGACACATTACATGAGAAATGTTATCAAAACAATCAAGTTATGGGCTATTTTCGGAAAGATCACATATTCACCAATCAACGTGTGGCTACTCCAACTCCCTCAATTCTAACGCCGCCAGTAAAGAGGTCAGAAAATAGTCAACAGCATAATTCTCATTCGTTGTCTAAAAGACTACAACCAAATGTAATGGATTTAGCACAGGATCACATCTAACTTGAACCTTACCTAACTTTCGCTTACAGATGTAGGACTCACTGAGGACGAGAAAAGAGTTTTTGGTACCAGTTATCGTTGATGTGTGTTGTTTTCAACCCCCCCAACAAAAACTGAGGACACTTTTTACTTTGTTTTATCCGTCTGTGGCGCAGCTAGCGCCTCAATGAAATTAAATGGAGATAAAATGATTTCAGATTTTAAGTTAGCGACCCGCTCCGCTCCTTGTTGCTCTAAACCTCTCTTTACAATATTTTTTTTAACTGTGCAGCATCATTTTGTAGAAACTTTAAATTTTAAATCTTCGGTTCACAAAAGCTTGTTTGTAAGGCATAATCAAATCTTCTACTTAAATAAACGTCATCCTTTTATTTTCAGATTGGTTCACAGGCTGGCCACAACGTGGTAATGAAAATGCACAACCAAACGACGATGGATTTAGTGATCAAGACTGCGTAGAATTGAGACGTTCATATCACATGAGTGGTTCAGATGGTGGTTTAACAGATTCATTTACGTGGAATGATAGAGACTGCTCCACGCCTAACTATTACTTGTGTGAGCGACTTCGTACTGGAGGTAAGATTTCATTTGCTGCATTTTTTAACTTTCTACATAAGGTACAAAATTTTAGAAGTAGATTCATAATAATCAAAGTAATATAATTCTCACGAAGCAACATTATTTTTCCTTACACTATCCAATAACCAATTATGATCAGGATAACCGATTTGTATCATTTGAAAATTTGGTATTCAACTTTAAAAGGACCCCGCAATTCTTATGTGAAGTGGCCCTCCGTGAAATTTTCTGAAACTTGAGAATGGAATGGCCCTAGACTTCCTGATGAAAAGTTCTCATGCACTGGTAGCACTAAAATGATTAGTTTTCAATTTCACCGAGGACCACTTCCAATAAGAATTGTGCAGGGTTCTTCGGAATTCGTCTTCACTTTTATACTGAGGAAAATTGGTATTACCAGATACCTTCATGGTTATTACAGTACCGGTTACGTGGTTTATCAAGTGACCAGCCATAAACGGGAGTGAACATGCCTGTATGAGTTTGTTAATGTAATTTATACTGTTAATTTACGTTATAAATATACATAGAATCATTAAGTATAGCAAGGTTTGAAGTTTATAGGAATATACCAGAAATAGATTGTGGGTATAAGACTTACAATTTCAATAGGAGTTTGATATATAATGGTGAAAATATTTTGCTGTTGCCATTTGTCATAGTAAATGGGATTATATTTTGCTTATTCTGATCAAATCTTATTTGTGTTGAATAATTAGTATCCCAATTTTTTAGTGCTCTATAGGCTACATATCAGATAATGAAATAAATTTCAACAGCAATTTATTAAAACGTATTTTAAGACTTTCACAACGCATGTCTAGTATTATACTAATAAAACTTTCTCGGATATTCTTTAAAACGATCGTCGCGTTCGAAATAAATAAAACACAACGAATACCCTAAAAGAGTTGTTTTATTAGCAAATTGTATTGTCTGTCTATATTTTCTTGTTAAAAATTAATGAATAAATATCTCTATTACAGTGTTAAAACACTTACTAAGATGCATAATATTTGCTATATATTACCTACATATTATTCGGTTAGATTAGACCAAGTTAGCAGCCGTATAAATCAAACCATTCTTAGTAACTACTAATACTCCTATATACACTAAGAAGGGAAGTACATGTATTCGTCCCCCGATGCTGATAATACCAGCAAAATAATTCGATTGTGTAAGGCCGCTTTTGTCCGCTAGAGGGCGTTAAAGTTTGGAGCAAGAAGGAAAACAGACGGGGTGGGCGCTGCAACGGTTTCCGCAGTTTCGGTTCAAACAGGCATTTATTATCCTGAAGCTTTTCTACAAAGTGAGTAAAACAGAAGGAAGAATCAAAATAGAGACACACAGCAACATTCAAAATCACACTCCATGGATACTGTGTCAAATGCCACTTTATTTTACACCCTTGAAGTTGCTGACAGTTACGGATAGAGACGTAGGATCTACGTAGAGGGGAGTCCTGGGGGTCCGGACCCCAGCCCCGAAATTTAGAATTTTTGTGAGATTTGTATATTTTTTTATCAAAATTACATGCATTTTACGTAAATTTCACACCCAGGAAAATCTCCCCTCCCCCAAACCAACTTCTGGTTACGTGCTTGACGATGCATTTGACTCGCGCTCATGGAGTGGGCTTTTGAAGGTTGTCTTGATGCGTCTTTTGCCCTGTGTGGCTATTGTGATTCGCCCTTCTGTTTTACTCACTTTTTTTTTTGGAAAACCCTCACGTACATTTGTGAAGACAAACACTGCAATATATCTGCCAAACTATTTGTTACACGCTCGAGTGGCTTTGCAGTCTTTGTCAGCACTGTTAGGTATGTTCATGTATTTTGAGTAATAAATATCTGTTAAAACGGAAACTACGGGAGCTATTGCAGCGGCTGCCAGGGCTGTCTCCCACTTGCTCCAAACTTTAACGCCCTCTAGGGAGGACAAACACGGCCCTACACGGTCCAATTACTTTGCAGGTAATATCAGCATCGGGATACGAATATATATGCGAGGTCTTATAAAAAATTCTGTTCGAACCGAGAAACTTCCCTTGCATGAATGGCGATACATTCATTGCAACAAATCTTTCCATTAGTAGTTTACTTCTACTAAAACAAACATGCAATAGGTTAAGTTGTATTGGACTGCATGTAATATTAATACCATTAAGTTAGACGCTGTTATATCGCAGGTACAACTTTCTTATTTAAGATAAAATGAATTATATGGGCGGTGACAGCACTTTTACGACCGTCCCAGAACTTTCTTCATGTTTACAAAGCATCAAACATGCCTTATTATAAATTGACGATTCTGTACAATCTGGTTTCTGACGAAGGAAAGAGACACTTATAAAATGTCCGATAGAAGAACCCGTTTGATTTCCGAATATCCTTTGCACAAATATACTTAAAATATTTCGTATATACAGAACAACAATATATATTAACTTTATGAAAACAATCGTTGAAGTACTCTCCAACAAATATCTGTAGATTAAATATGACTGCTAGTCTTAGGACTTAGCACCGAATGAAGCTCCTCTTAAATAAATAAATAGTTATTATTTTTTCTTAGAATTAATATTTGTTCTTCTCGAAATAATTTATAAAGCTAAACGATTTGTGCGTTTTGAAAACACTCAAAATCGTGCAAGTTTGCAGTGTCATGTCTTGCGTATGTAGCCTATAATTCTTTATTGCTGGATCAAGGTTATATAACATGTTTGTGTTTCTAGCCTTGACTCAGCGACAAAGAATTATTAAAACATTTTCATTTTAAATCCTTCAGTAAAGGTTTTTTTAATCTCTGCGTACTTTACGTGACATCATTGGTTACGTATACAGAATCATATTAACCATTAAGTTTCTAATCGTTTTTCACCGACCAATGTATGATATATTTTTCCTTTAATTTTGAAGTTAAAAGCAGAAGTAACGGTATAAAATGTAAAAGCTAATGTGAGATAATAGTTTGTTCCCTTGTACGCATTTACATATTTACAAAATAGTATGTTTAATTATGTTTAACCTCAAAATTGCGCGTGTGCCAATACAATTTACCTGCGATTAACTAGAGAAAACGTAGCACAGTTTACAAAAATCATAAAGTCTTGTTTAAGCATACTTTCTATAAATTTAATTTTCACTTTACTAAACCTTTTATTAATATTATTCGTTAGTAAGAGAAAACAGTGTTCTATCCTCAAAGTGGCCTTATTTGAAATGTTTCGTTCTGTATTTTCAATATATTGAAATAGATTACTCCGTAACATGGAATATGTTATAACACAATAACTTTTCATGAATGCCAGACAGTTTTAATTTAGTCATCATATTTAAAGAAATATTTTTAATGTTTTATTTCAATGTTACTTCATTACGTTACGCTTGTGTTTGATACATTACAGAAAACCTAAAGTAATTGCATCATGCATCTGTCTTTTCGCCATTCCACAAACTTTTAAATGAGAATCGACCACAAAATATTTCTCAGAGAGTAGCAAGGAAAAGTCATTTATGTGCTAAGACAGAAACTTTTACTTTCGAAACCGACATTAGTAAACATTGATTCATCTCCACTTCCAGGAGACTCAATCAAACAAAGCCATGAGATTCAGTTTCAATCTTGTTGGTCTACTGTTTAAATTCTGCACACGTTCACTTATGTAATCAAATTGCCTCTCTCAATCTATAATCCTCGAAAGTAAAAGAACAATCGGAAATTGCAGTTCAATAGTCGAATCAACAAGTAACCTCTTGTACGGTATCATTAAGGTATTCACTTTCCTCATGGAAACTATTTTAACAAGTCTTAGTTCGTATTCCAATTTTCGATTTGATGCTTCCCATAGGAATGGTGTAACAGAAATGTGGATAATAGATTATACTTTTTGGCTTTGTTCTTTCAATCGTGAAGGCTTTAATATTCAACTTAATACCAATCGTTGGTTTCCAGCTATACATACTATGTTAGAGCAAATATAATACGCATAGTTAATAATATTATCGTTAGGATGAGTAAAGCTTGTGGTTTAACTGTGTCACTAAAATATATTTGTTCCTTCAATAGTTTATTATACATTAATGTTGAAAACATTGGAGTCCATACATACAAGGCGATATTTATTGTGTTCGTTCATTAACCGCCACAGGTGCGGTTATGTATATTTATACATTTTTAAACAAAGAAACGAACGTGTAAAGACAAATAACAGCATCTAACCTTACCTAACCTCCATGTTTCCATGTTCGCCAATTAAGGTAAAGTCGAGTTTAAGTGAACCTCGCTTAAACTCAACTTCTACCCAAATTACCTCAGCAATTTTTCTACATTTTTTTCGATGAATATTTCTAAACTATTTGTCTTGTGAATTAATGTTCATCCATATATATACCTAGGTAAATTCAGCTATATGCGTATATTTTAGTTCTCTAATGATTGACCACTTTTACCGAAGTCCCTTGTAATGGAAGGTTGAAGTTTCCTGGTAAGTCCTCGAGTTGCAAATGCATTTCAGTTCCTACTAGTATCAAAGCATTGGAGCTTCAGTTTATTCTGTACGTTTCAAACCATTATCATAAAGCTTGCATTGTTCAAAGTAGTCTTCAATATATCCGTTACGCTTTTGGTATTGTATGTACGAACTGTACATGTGAATTGGATGTTACAATTTTAAAGCATGTTGATTTTTTTCATCGCTATTTTAAATAACTGAAACATTGCTCTCAGGACGAGCACGCTTTGTGATGTAACTATGTGACACTGAAACATATGTGTTCCTTAAGTCATTCAACGCACATGAATTTACAAAAACATCGTATAACCTTGATCATATTTATTTTATTCGTTCGTTAACAGACATTTTATAGTATATATATAAAAACACTATTCTTTTAACTAACTGTTTTAATCATTAATAAGATGTCCTATTTTCTCATGAAAGGAACTTCATACATAAATTGCAAGAAATTACTTTGAAATATTATTATTTAATGTGTTCCCCAAAAAACAATGTGAATATCGTAACATTAAATTAATTAATTATTTATTTTATGCAAGCTTGTTTCTTCTATATAACATTATCTTCGTTAAATATATTATTAAGTAGCTCTTAAGAGCTTCAAAATACATAAAATTCATTAAGTAAGAATTCGTTAATTTTTTTAGGAAGTTTCATGAAACTCACCATTATCTATTTATTCAACAAACATTAAACCTACTTAATTATTTACATATTCTTGTAAAAATGTTTCGTACTCAAAACACTGCTTACCCAGATAATGCTACTTAGCTCTTATTCAATTAAGTTCCGTCCTCAAGGTTATTTACCGTTTACTGGAAGTTAACGCGCAAGGGGTCTATTATATCATTCCATCAGTTTATCTCCACTAAAAGATTGTGATCGTCTTAAAAATTGATTTAAAGTCATTGAAATATCTGCATATAAGCACAATACTAAGGACTTCGTTGTTGTTCTATTTGCATTTCTCTTCCCGAATCAATTGTAACAAAACTCAAAAGATAGTTGAGAGGATGTTAACAAGTTCGAACTAATATATTGAATTCATCATGCAGAATGAATAACACATATCTCTTTGTACCATTTCTTCTTGGCGTGTGAAGGAAAAAGGTAGCTTTGTTAGTTTTTGTAATTTTCCATTATTCCTGGGAGGAAAATTTTATTAAAATTTTCCTACCTACCCCATGTACTCAACATGGTAGCAAAAATGATAGTTCAAGTGTTTGTGTTATAAGTTAGAATATGTATATACAACTTACTTTGATTTATTGGTGTTTCGTGTCATACAAATAGAGTCTGAGTAGTATCTTAAATCCAGCCAGCATGATCATGATAGTTACGATTGTGCATTATGAATACTTCCGTTAAAATGTAGTGAAAGCCATCAGATCCATGGATCAAAGTGATGATAAAAAAAACTACTAGGAGTATCATGAATACATGACAGTATTATTTTTTCTCTTAACAAGTTCTACGTGGTTGGTTATGTACAGTATATGGTGTTTGTACTTCATACCACGAGAAGCAATTTTCTGTATTTATTGGCGCCTTGCTAGGGGGTAAACATCAACAGATTATAATAACAAGTCAGTGCTGCATTTCTAGTAACAATTGCGAAGACTCCTGTCCCTTGATAGCATCTCAGAGATACAAACATTAACTTTTATAAAATCGGTTGGCAACACTGATACCTGGAGTACTTACGGATGAGAACATCCACAGTATTTTCCTGTATAATGTCGAATAATGGTTACGCCAAGTCTAGTGCAGAATAGTATAGAAGTAATTCAAGAAAATAGTATTGAATTTTGTAAATGGTTGGCAACACTGACAACTGCGGCGCCTGATCGAGACAGTTCTGGTGACTCTAAACTTTTCAACCAACACCTCTCCAACGACACTTCAACCATGTATCTACATCTTGTGGTTAATAGAATATATTTGGACACGGATTGGGAATACTAACAACGGGGTGCTTGGGGACGGAGACATTTTCCTATTGTGCCAAGTTCGATAACGATATGTCAGACGCAATGCAAGCAATTTGAAAAATTGGATTTTATAGAAAATAGATTGGCAACACTACCAACTGTGGGGATGCTTGGGAACAAGGGCATCTACAGTTTTTTCAATGGCCTCGAATAATGTTTATATCAATTTTGGTGCCGATAGGTATAACGGGATGGAATCAATTTGAATAATAACGTTTTAAAGAATGGGTTGGTACTGAACGACTACACCAATCAAGACGGTTCAGGTTGCTTTAAGCAAGTCTAGCCAATACCTTTCTAACGACACCTCAAATACCTCTCTACACGTTGTGTGTGGTTCCTGAGATTTAATTTCTGGACGCGGGAGAGACAGAAGGTCCCTTTTATAAGAATTATAAGGTCTCTTTTTTACACAAGGGAGCTAAAACGGAACAAAAGACAAACAGAAATGCATTACCAGTGTTTGGAATAGACCAACGGCTAGCGCCATCAAACCATAGTGGCCAGTCTGTGCTGTGAGAAGTGTTTCAAGAGTGGAAAAATGTCTATGCGAATTTTCGTTGCGTTACTTATGTTTAAGAATTAAAAGTAGACTTTTCAACTGATAAGTGAGTATTGTATCGAACTATTATAGCCATTTGTACACAAAAGTTACAAAAATGAAAGAAGGAGCAATAAAATACTCTATTTTTGCTGAAAGTTAATATCAGAATCTTGCCCTCTAGACAAACGTCGTGCGGCGCCCGGGAAAAATGAAATTGCACACTTTTAAAACGTTACTTTTAATTGCGTACGTAAATCGAAAAGGACGAAAAAGTATACTCAATATATAACTTGAAGATAAAAGACATGAATGAAGACGTGAATTCTGTATTAAAGCTGTTACAACCACTACATATAATTTTATTTTTTAATTATGTATGTCAAATATCAGAATCAATACTAAAACCAAAGATCCCCTGTCATAATAAGCTAAAATTCAGTAGTAACGAATTAACGAATGCTGTAAATATAGTTGACCAAGAAGATGGAGATAGAGAAAGACCAAGGAGATGGAGATGCAGACTTTGATCCGTAGTAAGAAGGTACGGAGATTCAAGTTCCAGTGTCAGACATCCTGACTCAGGAGTTTCCCCAACTTCACCAGATGAATATTAAGATGGTATCTAGCTGAGAACCCGATTTGTATTTATCCTCATTTCTTTTTGCAGGAGAGTTCTTAGTGAGAGACTCGAACTTTTAACGAACTTAGATCATACTCCAGTCTAGAAAATGTTAGTTAAATAGATATATAAATTTTGACCGAAAACTTCAGAGGCATAAAATAATTGCAATTTAGAATTTACCTTTTATTCTTTTTTTCTATTTTCAGAAACCATAGACGAAGCATGGCCAGAGTGTAACAAGTCTGTTGTATTAAGTAGAGAACAAAGTCGCGCGATAGTTGTGAGTCCAGGATTTCCTGATCAGTACCCGGACAATGCAGAATGTGAGACGGATATCATCGCACCACCTGGCTATAATGTGGTTCTTGACTTCGAGGAATTGGTGCTCGAGGAAGAAGCTGAGTAAGTAATTCATATTTTCATCTTTTTTGTGCTTTGTCTGTCTGTAACAATAGGCTCATCATACTCAATACTAGCACCGTATAAATCCTAATAATATCTACTAAAAAAGAGTAATCGAATGTTGGGGACAAACTGAAATTTCATTTTGTTTCTAGCTCTGAAGCGGCAATAATAGAAATCACAGTATTTTCTAAGATTTCATATTTATTAGCCATGTTCAAAATATTCTTTGATGTTGTTAAGCTTACACAATGAAGAGGAAAGAACGGGAAGGAAAACCAAATATCAGTGTCTTGTCTTGTTCTGAAGCAAATTTTTTGCAGTTTGTAGAGTTCTGCGCAACTTGTATGCAATAACGTTTTTCTTCATACCAACAATAATTTCCAACCTTTATACAAGATATTCAAGAAGATATTGGCCATAATACATGATATTGTCTGATGAGAAGCTTAAGTAACAATAAAACGTCAAAGTCTGTCCAATTTTTTAGTCGCTATTTTGGTCCAATTGAAAAGTTTTTCATTTTCTTCAAAGAGAGAATTTTTGTTTATGTTGTGACAACATTGGTCGTCTTTCTTTCAGTACCTTTGTTCATTTTCTGCACTAGAATTTTAGTCTGTTATAACTGATTACGAAGAAACAACTCATTTCTGTAAATCGCGTTAAGATCAGTCACTTCTGTCACTATCATGACCCTTATGGTCCTTCATCAGAACATGATAAAAATGTTATTCGTTTTTAATCTGAGCAAAGTTGGTCACTTGGGTGGAGGCATTCGTCTGATGGGGCTGAGGAAAACCTGAACAGCCCCAAATAAGATGGTCGGCGTGAGCGAGACTTTAACCCTCGTCGTCTTTCCAATGTTTCTACAAATCAGCGACCGCAATCACTAGACAAAAATACTTATTGAAAGAGGTATATCTGGCTACATATTACATTTAATCACATATTGTACTGTGGTAGAATCACAAGGCACATTCGTGAGGTGCCTCACAGATATTGGTTTAATATTGAACAAAATGCAAAGTTCTGCTAGTCAGAATGTGTATTGTACTAATTTTAGCGACCCATAGCGGTAATTCATATATTTATGAGTCTTCAAAAGTAAGGGATTCCATCTTAAAGTGTTTTATGCTCGGACACATTCAAGTACAAATAGACATCGCTAAGGAAGAAATAACTTTAATTATGACACCACTGTTACAAAGAACTTATCCAGATTTAAGTTTTCTTCCAATTAGAAGTTGTTTTCATCTTTTAATTCTCTTGCAATATGAAAAAGAAGGGGAATAATTGATATTACTCGCTCCACGTCCATTCGCTAACTACCCGACGGAAATTAGTAAAATATTGAATAACACTCTCCTGCTGGACACAGTATTTACGGTATTACTTTGAACTGCCCTTAGCTGTACTTATACATGTTTATAAGTCTTGAGAAAATCCTGTAAGCATAAATATAGACGACAAAAAGCACATTGGATGAATGATTCATTCGTGTCGTTGTGATTTGATCAACTCACATCTTCAATGCTCCAAAGAACACTGGCAGCAGCACTAATGACATCACGGTTAACTGAGAAAGCAGTCTTTTTTTTCAGTTATGTTTCATCATGTTGTTGTATATTAGAGCACGGAACTGATTATGGATAAGTGCGTGAAGATTGATGATAACATTACGGTTCCGGACATATATATCAATATTACAACGCAAGACTTGTTCACAAAAGTGTTTCGCAAGAAAATACATAAATATGGATACGTTCTTTGTAACACTGATATCACAATTCAAATTATTTCTTCATAAGTGATGTTTATTTATGTTTGAATGTATCCAAACGTAACACCCGTCACGATGGAATCTCTAATTTATGATAATAATTACAATACACATTGAGACCAGCAGAACTTTGTATTTTATTCAATATTAAAACAATATTTGTCAGGTACTTTGCGAATGTACCTTGTCAGTGTCAGAAAATAGTCTATGAACACTCTTTGTAAGTTCGATAAATTGCAAAATATGGCAATACCGACTCTATATAAAATGAATATAGATTTCAGGAAACGTTTGTTCCATATGTTGTGCATGTAATGTGTACTCAGTGTTGCCAGAAGATGTATCTTTGTGATTCTCGGAATCTGATGATACAATAAATATTTATCAACGCTTCAGGTTATCTATATTAAGATTATTGTTACTGAGTGTTCTGATGTAACATTTTGTCCTCTCTTTCCCTCAGGTATTAGATAAACAATAGAAAGTCACTTCTTCGTAGGTCACGCATGTCACAACCACGTGTTTTCCATCATGAATTATTTCTAGTCAGCAGTAACGACACGTGTCTTCTCATTTCGTCATTCCTGTAGCTGAGTGACGTCATTGATGCTTGTGAAATTTTCATGTTTCACGAACTTTGCTTCGGGAGTTTCCGATTACCTTGCATACCTTCTTGAGACAGCTACACGTCTGACCCAGTAAAAGATTTATAGAAAGCTTCCAAGTTTTCCACATAGCACAGTGAAATTATTTACATCGTTTAAAAGTTATATAAATAAACCTGAACCAGAACAGATTCCGAATAGGCGTCACGTTGATTTCTATTGGTTTTATGAACAATAGCAAAAATGTTTTCTTAAATATGTAGTTAGAGGGATGACCAACTATTCAGCGTCATGCGAAAATATACAAGAATCCCATAAAGAATAGACAACTGTTATAAAAGTTTATTATTATTAATATTATTAAGGGAGTTAGTTTTCGATATTTCTTATCGCGTTATATTTTTATAATTTAAAATTATTTTCTCATTAAAGTCATAGCTATATACACGTTGGTCCCTAGCTTTACAGAAATGTGTACTTTAAAACGTTTGGAGGATTGTTGAAATATCCATGCTAGTGGAAACATACGTGGAGTGAGTGGAAACATATTGAGAGAGAGGGAGGCGGTAAAGCTAATATACCGAAAGAAGCAACCGGAAAGGTTCAAATGTAACAGTAAAAATAATTAATGGAAGTAAAGTGTATTTGCATGAATAATTTATCCTTTAAAATGGGAAATATTGAATTTATGACGTCATTTCACGCTGTACTAGAAAAAATTTACCTTTAACTGCGAATAAGGACTAACGATACTTCCCACGTGAAGATTTTAACATTTGTTCTACTATAAAAAGCCTGCTTAAATAGAAACCTCTAATTTGGCCTTACTGGTAAACAGAGCCTTCGCACTTTATAGTCGAAAGGCCAAAACTTGGCTGGCACTACTATGGATTATATTTTGAAATACTTAAATAATATTTATACTGATCATAATAAGTATGCAGCAAGGGTAAAAGCATGTAATCATTCCATGTATTATTTTATACAATGAAAGAGACGAACTCCAGAAGAAAATAAATGGAACTGAATGCATGGTTATTTCATATTTTAAAATACATAAACGTCATTATTACCAACCGATAAATAAATTTCTCGTATCTTTCATTTTGTTATTGAGTTGTAACAGGACATGCTAGTTTGATCGGTGAAGATCGATCGATAGTGCTTTACCTGGTAGCACAAGGGAACGCTAGAGCTATTCAACGAGTCACAACAGGTCGTTTACATTAATTAGTAATGTGCAGTCTAAAAATTAAATAAATCACATATACCATCCACACTGAAACATGATAGACTTCTAGGGTGGGTTGTCAACCATATTAACTAAGCAGGACACAACCATTGATGTGAATGAACTTCTTGCTATTCTTTTTACTGGGCTTCATGAACAATGTCTTGCGTGAAATATTCTGCTTTTTTGAAAATTACTGTACAAAGTAATACGAGGGCTCCTGGAAAAGTTTCTGCAATCAATATGAAAACAAACATGTAAAATTCTGAAAATGGCTTTATTGCTTTTCAAAGGATTCACCTTTAAGATCGATACACTTGTGTATACGAAGGCGTCAACAACTGATCCAGGCGATACAAATTGCTCACCAGGCATTTTCTTTTTAATATTTGGGAACAAAAAGAAGTTCATCATTATCATATTCAGCCATTTTCTATCCACTGCTGGATGAAGGCCTCTCCCTTTTCTTTCCACATATCTCGGTCTGCTGCTATCCTCATCCATGTAGCTCCTGCAAAACGCTTGATTTCATCTACCCATCTTGCAAGTGGACATTCTCTCGGTCGTTTCTTTTCTCTAGGAATATCATGTAGTACATTTGTCGTCCACCTTCCATTTATTCGTCTAGCTATGTGACCGGCCCATCTCCACTTCATCTTCTTCGCAGTCTTGATTATATCTTCTACCTTTGTGCGCGAATTAAATCCATTCATTTGTCTTCCTGACCCTTCTAGTTATTCCTAGCATGCATCTCTCCATTGCTCTTTGTGTGACTCTCAATCTTTGAGTCATTTGCGCATTCAATGTCCAAGTATCCCAGCCGTAGATCATTACAGGTAAGACACATTGATTATAAACTTTACGCTTGAAACACATTCGTAGTTTGCTTTCGAAAATAAAGTGTAGTCTTCCAAACGAACTCCACGCCATTATGCATTTTCTATTTATTTCATCCGTCAACTTGGCATTCGATGTTTTGAGCTGCCTTAGGTAAACATACTCATCAACTATGCCTATTGTCTCTCCTTAAATTTTTATTTCCTTTTTCTCAGCATGTTGATTGTACATTACTTTTGTTTTACTTAAGTTCATTTTACGCCCTATTTACTTACTCTCATTACACAGTTCTTCCATTCTGGTTTGCAGTTCTTCTGCACTTTGAAAAAAAAGTTATTAGGTGATAAATCGGGTGAGTACGGACAATGAGTTATTAATTCGACACTTGTTGGGTAAAAAATCAACAGTTTTGTGTGCTGAGTGGAGCTGGCATTGTCGTGGTGAAGAAAGATTCGACTATATGGATTTGTTTTACGCAATTCATTGATGACGTCGGGCAAACAAATTGTTGTTTTCCACTTAGCATTTACAGTCCTTACATCTTCTCTGGCTGCCACATGACCGATATAATTGAAAAAACAAACAATCATTTGCTTGGCAGCACTCCTCGAACGAACAACTTTTGTTGATTTCGACTAATTTTGAAACACCCAAACAGTAGATTGCTGTTTAGTTTCGAGTTCGTAGAAATAAATCCAAGTTTCTTCTCCTGTAACGATCTATTACAGTAAATTTGACTTACCTCGGTTGAATATTTTTAGGATTTCTTTACACCACTTGACACGAGCCAATTTTTGAGTTTCAGTAAAGTTGTGTGGAATCCAACAGCTTGCAAGCTTTTTAAAATAATGTATGTTTTCATGACAAGAAAACATCTGTTCCTGTTTCTTGTCCATTAGGTTCAGGTTTGTTTTCTTTCAGAAAGTCAGATTTTTATGTTATTACAATTAAATTTTTATCATTCAAAACCATAAATAACGGTCTAAAGCACACATTTTTCTCTTTACTGTGAAAATTGCAGATAAACGATTGGGCCTTGATCATTCTTAACCATCACTGTAAGGACCAATCACATTCACTCACGGGGTCAAAAGTATGGACAGACGTACTCTTTCCTTAAATAAGTAAAAACGCTACATATGTAAACGTGTATACCGGGCATACACGCAGACACAAATTTTCATTCTATAAAATACATTGCTCTGAACCTATTTCTTTCATTTATGGAATATTTAGTTAGATTACAATAATGTTATCAAGTGTTTAATAAGAACAGTGATTTAAAATAAAAATGAGGGCTAGAAGCATCTAACCTAAGTTTAGAAATGATATAGTGACACATTAAAAGTAAATAAATAACCAATATATAATGTTAAACGGAAGTGAATCTGATTGTAAAATTGACCAAAAAAATATTAGTAAGGATGTAAAACATCTGCTCCTAAGGAGGCCTATAGTTTGTTATTTCCAAGAAAAAAATTAGAAACATTATTTTGGGATAAGATTCTGGGTGTTTAATGTTAGCATTGAAGTATGGGTTTTCCACAAGAAGATGCACTAACTTAGCTCTTAAGGAGAAAGTGAAAAGGATAATTAAAGCTTAAGTATAATCACTACATTATTCATAGCTACTCGCAGCTACGAGAGACTTAAGCTAACGCTATAAAGGGACCGTAAAGGAGTTTTAGAAAGATGACTTGTAGAACAGTTTTAAAAAAAGTAATAAGAACGTGAGTGCAAATGTGAAATAAGAGTGTGTTCAACACTGACTTCAGAAACGTATTTCCAATAAATTTATAGCCCTGAATGACATATTCCACAAACACTTTACTATATGAGAAAATCAACTGAAATTCAATACTCTTCATAAGAAAATACCCTCTAACAGATGGCACTTTCCACCCAGTACCCATTACTGTGTATTTGCTTTCCATTCCATTTAGAAATTTAAAAACATACAGGTGCTTCCACAGTTTTTATCACTCTCCGCACATAAGAATTTAACTTTTATATCATCAATATCTCCAAAATTGATTGTGCTCGAGCTGCCAAAGTTTTCATGCACAAATACTATATTATTCTAAACGTAACTGAAGAAAAAATTATCTGATCCATCAGTATGATTGCTTGTCAGTGGACAACAGAAGTCAGGTGCTAGGACAAAAGACGCATGGAAAGAATATCGTGTTGATTTGTGAAGAATCCAAGTCCACTAATCTTTTATATGTTTAAATATTTAGTATTTTTTTAATTGCAACTATCTAAGTGGAAACAAGTTGTGGTTATACTTGCAGTTAATGTACATGCATTCCTACTTCTATAGTATTTCCAGCAAAAATATGATAACAGTATTTTTGTCAACAATGTTATAAGGACAGATCAACGTTTTATTGATGCAGTATCTGTGTTTCATGTGGTAACGTCGCTGACTTCGAATAGGTAATGAGTAAACCCGTCGATTCAAACCACGCACCGTTTTGATATGGTTTCCAGGGCTTCCCACAGTTTCACCAGTACGATACCTTCAGTCAGTTCTGAAGTTGGGCCGGAATGCAGTTCCGGCATAATTGAAAAATAGCCGCGATAGAACCGGCCTGAATTCACGTAGGTACGGACGCAATAATTTCAAAAGTGTTTTCGAAATATATTTTGAAAAGATAAGTTTAATCTAAACTCTGGTAGTAGCATCATGATCTTGTATTCTCGTCCTGACAATTTATATTAACTGTATACTGTATTATTTTAAAAATAATATCTCACCACTAGTAACCATTCTCAAGTATTTATTTTGCTATTGTGTAGGGGATCTTTTAGCCATTTCTATAGCGCTCTTAAATTACAACCTTCATGTTAAAAACAGGGTTGGAATGTTTAAAACAGATGTTTTAAACGTGTTTTAAACAGAGGCGATTGTTTTAAACATTTTGTTCAAAACATTTCAACATTTGTTGTAACGATGTTTTTTAAGCCTTGTTTAAAACATGTTAATTTTATTTTTCTTCTTTGAAAGTATCATATTATTTTTAAGAGTACTAAAAGGTGTGTTTTTACCAGTAAAACGTATGCAATTTGTCCCGAGTGAAAGCTAGTTTCCAAAATAAACAGTATTATGGTTCCGCAAACCTACAGATGGAGACATAAAGTGCGTTGTTTCCATCTATTCTTTATCGGTTGGCTGCTAGAAGCGGGAAATATTAATTCGCTATCAATAGCAAGAAACAAGATGTTCATATTTCAATTCTTTCTTTTTTATTTATTGTGAGAAACTGCCAGGAAACAAAAACTTCATGCGAATGTATTTGCTTCTATGATTACATTGCTCTATCTCTTTTCTTATGTTCATGAGGAAAGGGACAGTAGTGAGTAACTTTGATAATCATTTCTTATTCGGTGCTTGGAGTTTATCTCTGGTGGTAGAACTTATTAAGTACTCTTAGTTTTGTAAACAGATAAAAAACGTTGATGAGCCTTAGTTTTTTTTCTAAATTTCGTTTTTTTTTCAAGACAGCAATTTGCAATACTGTTAACATCTCTTTAAGCAAAAAATAGTTTCATATACATAATTAAGAAATAATATAACATAATTAAACCCTAGATTACATTTTTTGTGAGATATTCCAGATTTCTCATTCAGTGTTTAACTTTTAAACTTTAAAAAAAAATTAAAAAGCTTCTTCCATGCCGTATCAGCCCCAAACTTAGATTAAACATCATTCAACACAATATACGAAATTTTAGGTGTCCCCGATCTCAAACACCCCAGTCGTGAGTGTTGCCAACCTATTTTAAAATTCAACTTAAAAAGAATCCTTTATTCATACAAATCTACACGTGTGCATTGATTTACACTAAATTTGACATACATATTAATTAGGTACTGGAACAATCATACAGGCACTTCAGGCACCGTAGTTTGTCAGGGTTGCCAAACGATTGAAAAATCTAGATTTCGTATTTGTTACCGTTGGACGTATATGCGCATTGATGTACTCCAAATTTGGCATGTTCACTAGTTACTGGGACAGTTCATGGGGGTACTTCCGGCGCCGCAGTTACCAGTGTTGCAAATCAATTTTAAAAATTAAATATTAACTACTTCTGTTCAGTTCGACGTATCCGCACCAAGGTTTGAGTATACATATTCGACATAATCGGAACATACTGTGGTTGTTCCCTATACTCAAGCACCCAAGTGTCAGCGTTGCCACCCTATTTTAAAGTTCAATTTTTCAAATGGTCCCCATACTGTTACGTGGTGATAGCTATTCCTATACTTTAAAAAAAGCGCGAGGGGAGCCGCGGGACGTACCTACATTATGACATGCTTTGAAATACAAGGTAACCAAAAAAAAAGTTTTTGCCGTTCTAGAGCAGTGATAAACAAGGACCTATACAGTGGACGGTACGTAAGCTATACCTATACCTTTAGGTTTCGAAGTAAGCTCCATCAGCATCCAACACCTTTTTCCAACGTTCCTGCAGCTTAAAAAAAAATGATAAAAATCGTCGGTCTTCGAGGCAAAGAAGTCCGTGAGTGCGTTCCGCAGGTCACCCTCATTGGCGAAGGATCTGTCACGGACGTGGTTGTCGAGGGAATGAAACAGGTGGTAATATATTGGCACAAGGTCCGATGAATATGGTGCATAGCACATTTTCTCCCAGCCAAGTTGTTGATGGGTCTTCTGAGTCCTCTTTGCCACATTTGGCTTGAAATTGTCGTGGAGAAACAGCACACTCTCGTAATTCGCCAATACCAGCTCTTCTGTCGCAATGCACGGTGCATCCTTTGCAACTGCTGTGAGTAGAGGTCTGACCAGGTGGAAGGGGCTTGTAATGCACCACTTGGCGACAAGTCCACTATACAGAGAGCATAACCTTTCGTAGATGCAGAAGTGATCTTGAGGTGTGAGGGATAGGGTCACGTGGCAACAATCAATGTTTGGGACGCTTGGGAGTGTCATAGAGGGTCCACTTTTCGTCACCAGTAGCAACCGATCAAATATGGGTCTATTTAGGTGCCGGTTGAGCAAGGACAAAGAGGCTGTCACTAGTTGTTAATTGTTGCCTGCCGACAATGTCTGGGGTACCCACTTGCTTAACTTGTATGACTTCCCTATTCCATGTAGGTGCAGTCTAACTGTTTCAACTGAAACATGGAACCTTTCTGCAAGTTCATCACACTTTAGAAAAATGTCCTCCTCGATGGCTGCTTTCAGGGCCTCGTCATTTAACACATGTGGTCGTCCACTGCGAGGTTCATCAGCAAGGCTCACATCTTTCGAACTGAATTTCCGGAACCAGTGCCTGGTGGTGCGTTCGTTCACGGCATTCTCACTAACTGCCTGGCATATGCGGCGAGTTGATGCGGCAGCTGACAGGCTCACTTTAAAGTCATACAACAAACACACGCGAACAAGCTGCTTCCATACCTCCATTTCTCTTTTACACTGGACGAGCTATGACTGCTGTGTGTGCGCACCGTGCCTGTATTACTGACGGTCGATGGTCAGACTAATTCCCGATCGCTTGGCAGGCACGTGCGTCATTTAGTTTTCTCTTTGTGAGCGCATGATTAATGGGATGACAAAAACGACAAAAACTTTTTTGGTTATCTTGTATACTTCTCAGAACCATATTGCAACAAACTCATTAGAAGAAACCTATATGTGGTTGCTTGTTTGTAATAGTATTCATGATGCATTTATACGTCTCTTTTGAAATATGAATATAATATTTTTTTAAAAAATGTTACACTGTCTCTATCTGTATATATTTTCATAGTATGTGAAGCGGGGCTTAGAGCCTGGAGCATGGCAGAACAATGCCACCGAGCTTTTATAGTGAAACACAAACATATATCTCTGCCCTTGAATAGAAGCAGGTTATTTCCCGGAATTTTGAGCTAAAGATAATTGATTTTTGCAGACGATAATTATGATCAAAAATAGATATCTTCCTTGAATAGTACCGTAATTAGAAATTAACGTGTTGTATATACGGGATGAGAGCATATTTCGGTAAGAATTCATAGTTTTTCAGTTTACAGTAGAGATGCCTTCGAAGTTGTATTTATTTCTAGAAACTGATTTTTTTTTCTATAATTGAAGCGTTCTATGGAAAAAGGGCACATAGGCAATGTAAAACCCTATGTCTATGTGCCCATTTTTCATAGAATGCCTCAATTCAAAATATTTCTTCAGTTCCCTGGAGGTTCATTAGTATTTTATTACACATTATACCAAATAAGTTCAGTCTATATGTTCTTAGTTCCCTTAAGTTTGTCAGGGTGAACATATAGGAAGTATAGCAATGTAGTAATGAATAAATATTTAATCCCATCTTTTGCCTAGTAAGGCTGCAGGAAAACAAAACAATAGTAAATTGACATGAATTTGTAACAGCTTAAATCCAATCCTGCTGATTACATTGATTATATGCAGCGTAAAGCAATAAATACTTGCTTTGTAAGAAAACGACAGTAAAAAAAACAACAACATGAAAATGAACTGAAAAAAGAAACTTTCAAAAAACTTCACAGAAAATAAAACTTTTCTTACAACACTATGTACTCTGCTTCTTTGTTGTTCGTTTATAGACTCATTATTAGTGGCTTGCGCAATGCGCAGGAAGAAAAAGGGATTTAATGTAATACTCGTTATTAAAGTTAATCCTTCCGAAAATAACAGTAAAATCCAAAAGTAGATTGTGTAAAAAGGAAATGGCAGGTCTTGTTGCCCGAACGAGAGAACAATTCAAGAAGTGTAATTCAAATCCCGGCCAGGACACTGGAGAATTTTCCTTCGTTGTTCCCATGGCTGCCGCTCTGAGATATACTAAGCCCCCTATCAAATTGAGTAGCACAGTGTCCTTGGTATTCCTGGGCACTTTGGGAGGTAAAGACAGCCGAGCATGGAACTGAGCACTCACCACACTTCGTGCCGTTGTCGAGAATATGTGGATCGCTACCTCCACATCCCCCATGCGCCGCCCACGGCGCGTGCGCATTGCACGGGGTATACTTTTACCTTTTTACCTTTTATATAATAAAAAGCTTTGTCACTGAATTTTAATAAATAGCAAATTTCATCAAATTTAGTAAAATAGAAGCTACAATTTCTAGTAAATGCTTATGAATAGAGCTTAATCGCGTTTGAAACGTTATAGAAGCTACTGCCGATGAAGTACCTATCATCCCCACTATGGACTTTTTACTTTTAAAAGAATGTTTAAAACGTTTTAAACGCTGTTTTTATGCAGTCTATAAAACGTGTATAAAACATAAAATACACGTTTTAAGCATATGTTTTGTTTTCTTCTAAAAACATGTTGTTTTTTCAGCCCTGGTTAAAAGGTTATTCTTTTGGCGATTGTAAAATTAATTAAAATGTATTTTTATAAATTGATGGGTTTATAATTGTACCGTTCCGCCTAAAATATTTTTTGAACGTCAGCACTGCCTTTAGTAAAGCCCTTGCCGCTAGCTTCCCAATCATGTTCCCTAAGCTATCACTTCTTAAAGATGCATAAAGGCTATAAATAAACCATTCAATTCATTCATCGTTTTATCTGGGACTTATCAACCTTCGGCAATACTGTAGTGGATTTAGTTTTAGGTTTTAGCAAGAGATGATACCAAGAGTGCCCATGTTGTGATTTTCAGGGGGCAAGAACATGGCCCATACGCATACTGCCTTCTTTTTTTAAGTTTTAATTGACATGACCCCCCATTTTGTGTCATATTAGTATAATTTACTCTGGCTACGGGGACAAGCGCCCCCTTGCCCCTTGATGGGCGGGTAGTTCTTTCTGCACTGTAAAATGTATGCTTTTAAGAAAAACGCGTAACAGAAAGCAATGTGGTCGATTGTCTTCTGTAAACTTTACTTTAGGATGGTTACAACATTTCTGTTATATAACTAATTACAATATTGTACTTCGATCTCACGTAGTTTACATCCAAGCAGTTTCAGTCAGATTGTCTGTGTTCCTCCAATAGTGAATTGTGGAGACATCTTCTGTATTTTTCTCATAGTTTCAATGTTCAAAACGTTTAATTAAATGTCCAGATACCGCGCCCTTCATAGTTTTGGGCCATCGTATGCGTTCTGATTGAAAGGTTGTAGTAGTTCATAATAGGATGTTTCTAGTCCAGATAACCGCTTTCATTCATAACTGATCTTCAAAATATGAACTCAGCTTGACAATTTACAGTGTACAATTCAAAGTAACGCTCTTAACAGGACGTTCAGAGCGGTAACACGTGATTAATTTCTCAAACAATCGGCGACTAAAGTCTTGACGCCACATCCGGTTACTTTCCATAGGAACGGGGTAGGCCTAGTCTAAACAAACAGTAAGTTTGATAGCAGAAAGGTATAAAATTATTTGTGGAAGACTGTTAATGTTTTTACAAACTGTTAATTATTTCGATGATGAGTAGAAACTGATTGAAAGAGTAGAAAATGCTGTGAAGTCCATTCATCTACTCTTGCGTATAAATAGACGAGATTTGATGCACATTCGAGGGAAAGTGCAAGTTATTTATAAACAATAAATATAATAAGTTGAGATGAGTAGCTAATTTTTATTCCGGTAATTTATGTTTTTATGAAACATATACATGCAAAGGTACTATTACCTTTTCGAGATCTTGATTCGTGTTAATCCTTGTATACTTTACTTGCAACATCAATTTGCACCGCTTTACATAGTGTACAAGGGTTTCGTTTCAGCACTAGTGTGTATGTCCTTAACTATAACCGAATTCGCAACTTCAGTTTAAGCTATTTTTAAATAAAGAACTCAGTAAACAACGATAAATTATCCTCATAATCATTTTAATGTATTCAAAATTGCGTTCGATGGCCTTGCGTAAAATTTGTTTACTTACGTAACTGGCTCGTTCCACTTTTTAAAAAGTCTTTCGGAAACAGAGAAAAGCAATACGTATTTCTGTAATTGTAATGATAACAATCTGCCACAAAGCACAAAATCATAATTAATTGTTGATTATCGAAGCAATGCCACAAACCCACTGCTGTTTAGACTGTAACGTGACAGGTTACTATGACGACCTGCCGGATGTGACCTAAGACTTTTGTTTCTAATTGGTTGGTAAAAAAAAGGAGGTGGTAATGTTTTGAGTGCTACAAGCGGGAAATTTGACCTCAATACCAGAATAAATGTGATGTCAGCAAATTGAAAACTTCCGAAAAACTTGTGATCGCTAAACTGAAATCTGAAGTCAATTTGTATCTATTTGCTCCCATTGAGATGCTAGCTTGTGCACATGAAAAAACTGTGGTGTCAGCAGATTGCAAGCGTCCGTGTAACTGATGATCCTTCATTCCCAATCTGAAGTCAGTTTATCTCTATCTGCTTTCGTTGAGGTAGTCGGTTACGGCAGAAATTCTACCAGACCTTTCCCGAAATGGGTGCCACCCCAAAAATTCTCAAATACAAAACAAACTTTGACGTTACTACTGTTAAAAATCTATAGAAATCCCGCAGAGCTCTATTTAGAACCTAATAAGCTCCCGAGTTTTGTTTTACAGCCCCTCAAACTGTAAAACCTGGCAGAACCCCTACGAGACAGACGGACAACGTAAAATTGCGAAAGGATCAACATTTTGGGGAGCTGCTAAAAAAAATACGGCTAAATTAAAGGGAGGAAGGAAATCTTCTGAAATTGGAGAGTTTTGACCATTTCTCTGCCAGATTCTTGTTTACCTCGTTAACGATGATGGATGATTTTTAACAAAGTTATTTTTTGAATAGCATCAATGCCACCACACAAACACGAAGTATGTTCATAATGTAGATTTCACCACGAGGGAGACGGTTGAAAACGGAAAGCACATTCCCTTTCTCTTAATTAAGGAAAACATGGGGGAAATTTATTCTGATATCATATGACATCTCCTTTCACAAGCAGACCTTTCCTCTCTCTTTCTCTCTCTCTCTCTCTCTCTCTCTCTCTCCCCATATAAACACATACATTTTCACATATATTCTATAGCCTGCATAGTGATTTGTTCCCGTTTGCTTCTCTGTCTGCCATACACGGCATGTGTAGTTTCACTTCATGCTTATGCCCTCCAGGTACTTACTGTGTATATGAATGAAATATGTTAACTACATCCCTGTCGGCAGTCTGCTTTGAAGTTAGTGGCCCGCGTCCATGCCTCGTGACATAGTTGTGGCCTCTGGTGACTGGCCAACTGACGTCATGCATGAAGTAATAAAGTTAGTCCACACTCACCGCTTGTCTGCCTGTTGGGAACTAGCTCAGCAACAGAACCGAGATAATTTGGAAGCTCTAATGCAATAAGAAATATGATATAAACGTATGAAGAGCATGAGTCCAGTTATAGCAGGAAGTCTGTTCTAAAGGCGAATTCAAAGCAGCAGCATCACAAAAGAACTTGCGTTTATATATTATTATAGAATGTAAACTTGCTTCATAATAAAAAAAAGATAGAAAACAGCAGTAGGTACTAGTTTCATTTTCTTTATTGAAAGACTACATACAGTGATTAACCTAATTTAGATTATGAATTGCACTTGTTTGTGGCCTTTAGGCATCTTTGGTTCAGGCCAGCGTAGGAAGGCAAGTATGTGCAAAATTGGAACGTACCATTCCGCCATTAGTCTTGTATGTGTGAAGAAATCTCAGTCATCTTGACTGGACACCGAGAGCGAACACGAAACCTTTCGAATTCGAAGCCAACGCTCTGCTAACTGAATCACGGCTGCTTGATTTAAGATTATGAACTCAAGATTTAACGTAACCATACATTTTACCCAGCCATGGATATACTTGTATTTAGGACCTCCAAAATTCTTATTTTTATTTGAAATTAGTATAATTTTGGCGAAATTATGTACTTTTCATAGTCATTTGCCAGACTCACTCTGGGCCCCCACGACAAAATTCTGTATATGTACCTGTGGCCTAGTAGCGAAAATTATGAACATTTTAGCACAGTGCTACTAAGGTTTAAGGCTTGCTCAACCCGTTTATCTCGACTTAGATTTTACATGGAATTCCTGAACCTTAACAAATATCTGGATGATACTTAAAATAGAGGTCCTAGACGTTTCCTTCTTATTTTTCTTCTCACGCGGACAGCCTATGAAGCGTAATGAAGGACTGTAACCATAGCTTCAAAAGACAGAAATCTAAGTTTTATATCAGATTTATAGCTGTTAGTTTACATCAATGTATGCAGGCGTGTCTTTTCTCTGGGGTGTGGATTAGATTTCGTACTCGGTGTGCGATATAAAATGTAAATTGAAAAATATTGTATATAACATTAAAACCTTAAATACGCGTACATTTCTAACTCAAAAGTGACCACTTGTTGTGTTAATCATATATAGTTATTTTACTCTTTGCTGGATGTAAGACTACATTTTGTTTTTCAGGAACAATTTGATTTGGTCAAGTGTTTGTCTTTAAACTAGCTTGATTATTTTTCTCCGTAGATATATGAATCAGTTCCATTGCATAGATATTTGAAGAGTGGGATGTATATCTATAACAAAAATATATATTTAAAACATATCTCACCAACAATTCCAATTATAAACATTTTTTTGGTATTTTCTTATTTCAACATCTCGATTGTTTTGATGTCAAGTTGCTAAGGCAATAATTATTAATATAAAGGTTTTCCTCCTGGAAGACAAGGTTAATAATAAATCCTAAACAATTGTGTTTGCTAAATTAGAACACGTTCATACATTCATACACATACATATGCAAATTAATATGCATTAAGTATTTAGGGAACAATTTTTAAATTGATATGCAGAAACTTTGAAATATGCTACGGCAACTCTTGTTTTTTTAACGAAAGACATAAATATATTTAAAATCAAAGGAAACATCTATTTTTATCGATTAAACAGTATAACAGAGGACATCTATTAAACAGTATAACAGATTCGCTGTTCGAATACTTTGGCGTGAAAGCAACCGAAGAGCATTTCATATTATTACACGCTGTTGAAGAGACCATTTGTTCTCAACTATTCACGTGTGCTTGTCTAGGCTCTGTTCCATATTTTAACATCTTTTTTTTATCAAAGGTTTTATTGCCATATGAAGGAAATGTGTTGAACTAAACAACCAACTCTATCGCAAGTTCATCGCCGTAGTAAAAATATTCACCATCGGAGATTTTTCTTGGGTAATATCAAGTCAATTTTCATCTTCAACATCTATCTCGCGAAGATCTATTATAATATTGTCATCCTAACGACGTGTCGGTCTTCCCAATGGCCTCTTTCCCTCTAGCTTACCAACCACGATGGAATATAATCTTCGTTTCCACCCATCCTAACTACTGTACATGGTCTGCCCAACTTAGCCAAGGTCGAGTGAATATTGTGGAGTTCTTCATTATACAGGTTCCTCCATTCTCCGGTCAGTTCGTCCTGTTTATCAAAATCTTAATTTTTAAGCACACTTAATTTATTCAACTGCCAGGGTCGTCCTCCAACTTTCGCAAAGCATAAAGTATTACCGGCAGAATAACTGTTATATATTTGGTTTACATTCTTTTCTTTAGTTCACAATGGTTCGTGGTGTCCTCAAATCTTGCAACATTAATTTAAATCATTTCACGACGTTATGCAATGATGAAATTTTGCACAGCGACGCAAGTCGGGTGACTACAATATTCCATTGTTACTTTCATATAATTATATATTTTAAAAGCATATTTTAATATTTTTTAATGCGAACTTCTTTATCCTAAAATAAATACTAGCCTGAAATGATGTTGTGTTTTGACTGGTTGCAGAACACTTTAGGATTTGGGTGACAAGATCAGCATGAGAAAAATTTTCCAAAGACCGAAATAACTCGAAGAAAAAAATTGAAAAATCTTTCTAAAGACACACTTTTCTTAAACAATTCGTACTGAAAATAAAAGAAAAATAATAATTTTATGCATAACTAAAAAGAAAAGAATCTGGCGCGCCAATTCAAGAATTTATAAAATAACTGTATATGAGAGCGTATATAAGATTTTTTATATATTTTTATTATTATTATTTCAGGTTTCTTGATATTAATCGCGAGGTTAGGAGTTTTTGGACTGAATAGAAACATGCATTGCTCGATGCCAAGCGACGTTTTATTTCTTCTGTGACTTCGTTCTTGCTAGTTACATACGCTCCCAACTATTTGAATTGATTTACTTTCTCTATGTTCTCATTTTTAATTGTTATGTATCTATGGTCTTCATCCTCTGTGTTTCGGCTCGATATCCTGTATTTTGTTTCTCAATGTTCATCTGTAGACTTATCTCATTCCAAGCTTCTACTAAAACTTCAGTGTTACTTTGTAGTACATTTATATCGTCCCCTATTAAATCTTCATCATTCGCGTATACGAACAGTTGGTTTAAGCCATTCAATGTTAGTCCATTTTTGTCCTCCTTTAATTTTAGAATCGCATATTCTAAAGCAAAGTTAAATAGTAGTGGTGGTAAGGCACCACCTGTTTCAATCCGCTGCAAATCTCGAGACTATCTGATATATTATTACGTACACGTATTCTGCCGCCTAGACACATCTTTACTAGCTGAACAAGTTTTTCTTTTATTCCCAAATTTTACCAGGATTTTGTATAGTTTTTCATTTCTGATAGAATCATATGCTTTCTTAAAATGTATGAATAACTGGTGAAGCGTCCCATTATGTTCCTACTTCTCTAATATTTGTATCAAGGCAAAAATCTGATCCAACGTTGATATATTGAAAAAAAAACGTACACATTGGCGGTGTCCAAATATTTCATCTACGTATAGACTTATGCAAGTTAGCAGGATATTACTCAACACTTTGTAACATGTTGGGAGTAGAGAGATCCCGCGGTAGTTATTACAGGCAAATTTATCGCCCTTTTTATAAATCAGGACTATTACTGTGGTTGTATTCCCAGCTACTGCAGTAACCAATATTTCTGTACATTTTTCAGTATACAGGATCTGTGTGTAAAGAAAATTAATACCATGTAATGGTATTCTAAGTTTGTTTGGAAAATATTTGTAGCTAGTACACGCGTTATCGAAATAATTAACGGTCTTTTATCAAAAGCCAAAAAAAATTGTTTGTTGAAATATGGACATTTATTTTTAAAAAGCATGTGCGTGAAACATATTATACAATTATACAAATGAAGAAGTTGCAAAATAAGAGTGAAATTTCAGAAATCATCCCTTCTAGCTGAGGACTGGCATCACGCTATCTATTTTTCGTATCCTGTAATGAAGCGCTGGATGAATGAGAATTGGATATTCCTGTACAAAAGAAACACTGATTGTGGTGCGCTGCTGGGACTTGTATGTGCAGTTTCCGAACTCTCGTAATGCGTGAAAGTGGCTCAGCAGTCTTCTTGGAACATCTCAGATAAACTGGAAAGTATCTGTCTGAGTTATGATTTATATGAATTCAACTTTTGATTGATACCTTTTGATTAATGATCTGTCTTCACGAAAACGTCAATCAACAGGAAAACTTGAAATGGGCTTTTCATTCGCAAGCTTTTCGGTGTCTACTTAAATTTTGTCCAAATATATCTTTTCGTTAATGATTTTGTTTTGAATTAGCGGTGAAATAGTTCGTTAAAATTAGTATCCAAGGTTCGATCTAAAGTAATTTATCTGTGCTTAATGTGCAGGGGTTTTTGTATTTTTCAAGATCTGTGAAGGCCTCTAGTGTTTTCAAAGTTGGTAGAGGGACGGAAGATATTTCGTACCGTACGATCTTATGTCGGAGAAGCAATTCACATAGCATTTTGTCGGCTGTGTGTACGCGACTCTCTCTCTCTCTCTCTCTCTCTCTCTCTCTCTCTCTGAATCTGACTCCTATGGAAGTTACCAAAAGTTGCCAGGAATTAGTTTTTAAACACAGGAAGTACTGTGCTGAACAAAACACCCTAAACCGAAAATGTAGTAGGCATATGCATTTATATGACCAATGAAAACAATATTATTGATTTCATAAACCCAGGAACGTGCTTAAACTACCTTAACAAACAGAAAATCGGCCCCTGGGAAAGTATACATCATACAAATCCGAGCCTTATTCATTATCATGCACAGGTTTAATTAAGCATATAGCGAGTAAACGAGAAGTTCTGCAACTTGTCTAGTAAGTCAACCGCGAGCCCCAGATTTTCGCGGAGCTCGGAATGACGGGGAAGTAGAATATTATGACCAATAGTAGCAGTCTGTGTTTACGATTATGTTCGCGAAAGGGGCTCAATCAAGTTCACTTGGCCCGGGGCCCAGCTTGCCTTACGCCGCCACTGAACTCTGTCACCTATGTGTAGACAGTTGTTCAAAATAAGGTGGTCTAAAGCAGGGGTCGGTAAACCGTAGATCGCGAGCTACTGTAGCTCGGAGCGTATTTTCGGTAGCTTGCCCAAGGTTAGCTTTACTGTCTGACCAGCTATTAGAAATTATCAAACAACTTTCATTCTATCTTTGGTGGCTAAAAACATACTTCCATGTTTGGATAGTAGCTCTTTGGTCAGGAAGTTTGTTGACTCTTGATCTAAAGCTAGGCGTGGCCAACTTCTTTCTATGCGAGAGCCAATATATGATGAGTGTTCCCGTCACGCGCCATCATCAGAAATAATGAATCAATCTTAAAGTCTGCGGTCAAAATCATTAGCTAAAATGATAACATACGCAATTTAATATAGCATTTATCTCACCGCGGATCGCGCAAAATAAGATGGCGGATCAACTAGTGACCATGCTTGGGCTACACTAACCGCAAGAACACTTGAAAAACTGCTAAGTAGAATGCACAAATCGTATAAAGCGATAATCAAGAACAAAGGTGGTTTATACTGAAGACATCAAAATTCAATTATAATATTATTCTGCTTATTTTCACAATTTTTAATTGCTAATTATGTATACATCTTTTCACGTGAATAGTAATTGCTGTATTTTTTAGTTTTATGAAAAGACGTAATGCCATTTACTTTACAGTAACCCTTACACACACACACACACACACACACATATATATATATATATATATATATATATATATATATAACAAACAGACGAGAGAGTGTTGGATTCTCTACTGCCTGCTGTTTGTCAATTATCCGCAGCGCTATTCTAAATCCCGTGTGCATTCCGATTTCATAACCGTTTTTCTGAAGCGTCCCAGATACAAAGGTAAACATAAATTCAGGATCCGTTTTCTATTCCTTCCCCCATAATCCCTGTCCCCCACCTAACTGCCTTGAATCAGGAATTGCGTAAGCAAGCAAGATGGAATATTGATTCATAGAAGTCGATGTTCTTTCTTAATGGCAGTTTCTTGCTTTCGAGTCTTAGCGAAAGATGGCGCACGCGAGGAGAAGAGTGAGGAAAGATAATAACTAAAAAAAACTATGGAAGAAAAAAAAATACAAAAAATCCGCAGAACAAGATGTCACGACCAGGTTCCCACTTTTCTTTTCCCGGGGACTGTCAAGCAGAAAGAAAACCGGTAAAAAAAAGGCTTCGTGATGGTAGGAACGAGTCCTATTCCATGTAGCAACTTCAGCAAGAAGTGCTTCTCCTGTCGCAAGGGAAATGAGAGATAGAAAGTTATTTCTGTCAGATTATAATGAAGAAAGTGAATGACGCCGAAAGGAAAAAATGGTAAAGAATATTTTCAAATAAAGGTTGAGTAGCTAATTAGTGAATTCATGGTTAATTATAAGTAAAAGATAAAGAACGAGAAGAGTTCTTACTTTTTTCAGTGTTCTATGTTTTGTGCTATACGTTTTTCTTTTTTTTAAATCATGATGTATATCAAAAGCAGTGTATGTTTTCCTGTTTCAGTACGTTTCAAAAGCACTTCTTTCTGAAGATTCCCTAGTGCAACATTCAAAATATATTTATTCTCTTACTTTTCCACCGAGTGGGAAACTTTGTAATACAAATAGAAAAGAAAGGTATATATAATAAATCACAGTTATATTGGATGAGGTCTCTCCCCAAAGGGAGGATTGGTCTACTGCACCCACGCTGACCAGACAGGTTGGGAGAGGAGAGCCGAAGCTCTCACTGTGATCGCCACTATCTTTTATTCACAGCAGCTCCTCAATTGCATCACGATGCTGGGTCGGCACCTTTCCAGACTCACACGCGTTGGAAAAAATCCTTGACAGTGCCGGGAATCAAACCCAGGACCCCTCAATTCGTAGTCAGCAACGCTAACCACTAGACCAACGGTCATATATCTAGTAACAAGAAAAGATTTGAAATAGTGTTTTTCAATGTCAAACAATACATTAAAAATATTTATGTTGGTAATTTTCCTATCCTGTGCAAAAGCTTATTTTATCTGACAGTTATAGATAGCTGAGAGTAGATGACACTGCGGTTTAGTAACAACCTGCTCCCTGGTAAAAATTAGAGGAACTCGTTATATCTAGCTAGATCAAGTTACATATAAAAGTGAATTATTGTTTGTTCTGCAAAGGATTTTAATCCGTTCAACGCATCTCCAACAAACTTGACATGAACATTCCTCGATTTCGTACAAACAGGATAGTGGTACCTCCTAAAGCACCCCAGTTCCTACTGTTAACATCTTACTTTTTTTTGCAAAAGAGATGCCCTAGAAAAAAAGACTGTGGAGGTTTCCAGAAGTCAAAGTATCCCAGTTGGCAGTGTTGCCATCTTAAAATTTTAATTTACCCAAAGACTTTTGTACTGTTTAACATAAACATCACATTTCCACACGAATACTCATCAATACCCTGCAAACACGATTGTGGGGTTCAATAACCTCAAGCACCCAAATAGTCAGTGTTGCCAATTTATTTATAATAAATGGACCGTGATTCGGTCTCGTAATTACATTTATAACTACTGTATTTAATTATAAGGGGGACTGTATTTACAAAATTATCTTTTAAATATTATTTTAATACAGTACAGTCCTAAAGATTTTTAAAATATTTTTAAAATCATTGGTTAAATATGTTTTGAGATGTTGAATTTCACAGTATTTTATAATTATTGTAAATGAGTAGAAAGACATTCCCTTCAAAGATATTAAATTCTTATTTTAATATTGGAGAAATTTAATCTGAATTCTTTAACATTATTATGGCGTTTTACTCAGTTTTATCCGATGTAACAGCATACTTTGATTTAGGCATTGAACAGTATATTTATGCATCCTGTATTATAAGTTGGAAACATTAAATATGTAAGTCTACAACATTGTTCGTGACAATGAAAGCACCCGCAATCAGATCTGAAATTGAAATATATAACAGAAAAAAATGGTTATTATGGGAACTAATGTTATGCCCGTTATTATTAAGCGGAGTTGGTAAATTTATAAGACACTTAATAAGCCCACAGCTCACTACGTTTTAGCAGAGACAAAGCAAAAGCAATGCTTAGAACTACAAGTGCATCTTTGTGTGCATCCCTAACTTACAACAAGTATTTCAAACATCAAGGTTTTTACTTGTACGCACACCATTGCACCACAAGCACACTGGGAGAAAAGAACTACGAAAATAGTGGCAAAATGATAACTAGACAACTTGAAGATTATAAAAGCATACTCTGTGTCTGTAATGGTGTTCCCAAACTGGTGACATCTTTAAAAGTATCGTCTGTCACTAGTACGATATATTACAGAGAGGCTTTTTACCACCTTTTCGCCTTTCTCTTCTCCTTTCGCTATTATATAAGACCCTACAACATTATTTTTTTCTAAAGACAACTCCTTGCATTAACATATCATACAAAGAGCTACGTCTGGTGACGACAACTAAATTTACTGGTTGTTGGACATAGTAAACATGAAGATGTAACAAAGATGTTGCGAGAAAGTTATTAACAGATAGCTCGTATTGAGAGATGATTTATTCTAGTCGTAACATAAAACTTTCTTGATTGAAAGAAAACAATTCGAAACAAAACATAAAATTACAGTTTTATTTCAATTCAACTATTTTACTTAAAAATAATTGTATTACAAAATGACGGGTAGATCACAGATTTACCTGAATTTTTTTACAGCATCACTTACTTTAATTTAAAGAATTTTCCAAGTGTTAGAATTGAAAACTCATGAAAGTATAATATTGCATTTTCATTTTTCTAATACCTCATGATAATAAATCTATTGGATTAGAGATAATTGTAAAGGCATACAGAAACATTACTATATATATGCTAAAGACATACTAAAATGTATTTCTTCTGTGTGGAAGGTAGATTACAAATTGTAATGGAAGGAAAAGATCTCTTCAATATTTGAATTCCCTCTGGGTCTGATAGAGCATATAAGATGTAATACATAGTATATATAAAGTATATACAAATGGAAGTACGGTGTTCTATGCCTCGTTTCTTACTAAAATATGGCTAAATTGTTTCTTACTGGAATCTGAATAAATTATTTCTTACAAAAAAAATTGCATTCGTTTGTAATAGATTAATTTCCTCTTATGCAGTCCATTTTCAATTTATTTGCTTTCCTTATGGTAAATTAGTCACTCCCAATTACCTTACTTCTTGCCTGAATACACCTCCCGTACACATGTGAAACAATGAAAATTAGGCTTCAAGGTTCCAATCAAAATTCAAAAGTTAACTTCTTCCGGTAGGGAATACAACTGCCCGCAGTCTCTCATTAATGGCTCCTATAATATAAAACGTCCTAAAGTTATTTTAAAATTATTTGAATTCCTGAACTTCAAATATAATTTTCCGGAAAATATTATTTCCGAAAAAATACTTCCAGTTCTACTGCCAATAAACAAATTAATATAACAGTAAATTTTATTCCAATACACCATATCCAATGGCAATATAAAAGCACATTGCTAAAACAAGCAAACAGAAAATATCTTTCGGAGGCGCCATCATATGTTTCTTTTCATGAACTATGTATGAGGTTTGAAGCTGAAAAAAACTAAAAGAAACGAATTCTATCTGAATAAAAGAGAGATTAGTCTGTCCTTTGTCGTAACATTTCTCTTTCTCTCTCCTAACTTCTTCCTTTCCTGCCTTCCATCTTGTTTTAATGTTCCTTTTATTTTATTTCTCTTCCTCGATTTCCGCCTTTCCTCTGCTTCTATAAATTTCACTCTTCATGAATTTCTAATCTAAATCTCGACTGCGAATATTGTAATCCTCTCGGTTCTTCTTTGACTTTGTTTTGTAGCTAAAGAGAGACAAACTAGGTAAGTCCTATTTCCTTTCTTTAAAATCAATAAAAATGAGAAAAAAGAGAAAAAGAGGGAAACACTTAAAACAGTGATTGAAAGCGTTCAGATGACGACAAGTGAGAAGAAAAGTTGCTTTTCTATTTTTTTTTTTCTGATTTCTCTTTTAAAAAGTTTTTCATTATTATATTCATTAAAGATTCTGTTGTTACCATTTGATTAAACATATTTTGAGTTTGAATTTAATATATTCATGAAAAGTTTTGTTCTCACTATTTAACTAAATCAATATTGACTTTAAATCAATATTCAGCAAAGAATTTGCTCCCACTGATTAATTAAATAATTATTCAGGTTTTGATTAATACAGCCATCAAATATTTAGTTCTCGCTAATTAATCAAATATATATTGAGTTTATATATATAAACAATAGCTCAATATTATTTTAACAAAATGATAACCAAATCTTTGATGAATATATACCAAGTTACCAATCCATAATTATATAAATAAATATTAAGAATATATTATGTTAAAACTATATATTTAAAATTATAATATATTGTATTGTTCAATATGTATGATGAATATGAATTAAACCTTTGATGAATATATAAATATTCATCCAAGATTTGTTTCTGAAAGTTTAATTAAATAAGCATTAAGTTTTACTTGTATATATATTAATTAAAATGTTGGTTCTGTTTGTTCTTTTAAATATTTTTTTTAGTTTTAACTTATGTACTATATTGATAATATATTTTGGTTCTCAATCAGCTCGACATGTAACTATGATGACCCAGGTTCGATTCCCGTTGCCGGCATTCTCTGTGTCCTTTTCCCTGGATTGACTGGATTAACTTGAATCAGGCTAGGGCCTACTGCTTTCAAAATTCTTCCCAATGCTGTTTTTGTTGTAAAATATAAAGTGTAAAATGGTTGAAAGTGGGATCTATCTGAGGATCGTTATGTAAATAAGTATTGAGCTATGAGTTATATATAATTGGTTCTTAAAGTTTAATTAAAACATTATTGAGTGCTTTTAATATGTTTATCACATTTTTAGTGGTCACCCTTTAATTAGATAATTATTTGACTCTGAAAATATATTCATCAAAGATACACAGTTTAAAAAAATGCCTGTGTTAATTCAACACTTTTCGTTACCCCAGCCTGACTACCACTTTTTTGTGTTAAATCAACACAACACACGGTGTACTAGCAGCAAGAAAAAAAATTTACAGCTACAGCGAGATTTGAACATGGATTGCTTTGTATAGAAGTTCAACGACTTACTGTGTTTGTTTGTTTTTTAATTGTTTCTGCCCTAAGCGGGCCGTATTCAACATTGTTTTTCCTTTGTTATATCCATTGTTTTTTTACCCTTGTTATACTTATATCTAAGTTAAAACACACTCACAAACATTCATGCCTGAGGAGGGATTCGAACCCACGATCCTTGACTCGACAGACTAGCGCTCTAGACCGTTCGGCCACCTGAATCGGCTACCGTCTAGGCTACATCACTAGACAAAAAAGAAACTAGATTCAAACAGTATAAGGATCAAAAATAAATTGCTGAACCCCCAAACACAAACACAGTTACTCGCACGACTCATGTCACTGTTTAATTACTTTCCCATTTGTCAATTAAGGATCAGAATTCCCATTCATTCAGAATGTTCCATTTCTATGAAAACAAGCGATCAAGATGGCGACAGGCAAACACTTGATGTGTAATCAACTCTATGTGTTGTGTTGATTTAACACAAGAAAGTGTTAAAAAGAAAGTAGTCATTCTAGGACACAAAGTATTGAATTAACACAAGCATTTTTACTGTTTATGTTTTTTTTATTATTTCACTAAATAAATACTGAGTTTAGTTTAATATATGCATCAAAGGTCTTACTATTTAAATAAATACTCGTAAATATTGAATCGTAACAAAATATAACTATAAAGCTTTTCAACTCTTTTCTTATCGATGGTATTTACGTACACGCATGAATATTATTCCGTTAACAATAGTTTCTTGTTTGAAAATTTAGTCTTATGCGCTGGTTCTTTCGTTTGCGTTTCAGTCCACGATAACACAAGTTTATACTTCTTCTCCAGGAATTTGTCCTGTCCTTCCCTCTTTTTCCTTTTAATTGAAGTGCATTCACTTCAGTCAAATAATGCTATAGTATTTAAATATTTTTTTTTACTAATTTTCTCTGTTTTAAAAATTTAGTGTGTTAGAATTTGTTGAGTTGCCATTAACGCCCTACATGATCTTGTTAGTTTCTAAGGACAGGATGTATACTTTTTTTTTGTAAAGTGGGTTCCGAACCATTCCAATCAATACCCTCGCGGGATTGAACCCGTGACCACGCACACAGAAAACGAGTGCGTGGTGAACCAAAGTTTTAGCATGCTAGAGAAAGGTCTAAAAGTAAAAAAAAAAATATTTTACACAGGAAGCCTTAATTTTGTAACTCCTAGAAATATCCTAACACTCTAAACATATATCTAATGCTGTTGTACCACGTCATTACATTTATACTCTCCATTGTTTTTTTTTTTCATTTGTTAATTTTAAATTTGAAAATCTAGAATGAATACTGTAGTTTGTAACAGAATTCTGTGATCAGTTTTCGCAGACTAGCAGAGATATAAATATAACGCACATTAAATATAACAAACCATTACCACCACCCTCGTGGTCAATACATTGCCGTGTTGCAAGCCATTGAAATATTCATTCAATGTCGCTAGAATATTATATACTATATATTCATTAGCTATAAAGTACGTACGACTGGGCTAGAAAATACGCCATCGACGGGTAGTAATATATTATTTAGTGACATGAATCTCGACAGAAAACCTCGTGATCAAAATGATTGCTCTACGAAACAATAACTAAGCATGAATTTTATGAATAAATAAATAAATACGTATATTGGAAGAGTTGTTGATATGGAACGAAAAACGAAACAAAAACAAACGCATTGATGATTTAGCGTTACAGTGTTTTCTGTTAACGTGAAAGAAGAGAAATGAAGATCAATACCGCAATAGAATGAGAAATGGAGGAAAATGCAATTACTATTTTCGATCAAAAAAAAAATAGCGAAGCGGAGAATATTATATGGAAATCGTTCTTATGTCCCCTATTTTTCTGATTTTCTGAAAGGTAATATAAGATTGTTTTTGCCACATGACACAAACGCCGAAATTCACATTTTTAACTGTATGAATTTATCATAGTGTTAATAAACTTGTTTTACCTTTTAGTTTTGGGAATACTTTTTAGCTTTTATGATTATTGCATTGAACTTATAACCATTATTTTCCGTTATCATACAACGTTGTATGTTGTACAGTATAAACTCCACAGATATCATGATGGTGGTGTTCGGCTAAATGGCTTATTTCAACCTCGCAATTCGTATTTGTCAGCTGTAGAAAACTTGGGAAAGATGAAATCATAATAACTGTTGTCGTCATTCGAACCTTTCACATTTAGATTAATAACATGGAGCGTTTATCGCAAAACATTCTACACCATTTTAGTCTGCCAACTTTTCCCTAGAAATCGATTTAATATACAGACGGACCTCCATACAATGATGTTCAATATATCTATAAACCCATGTTTGAACGAGTAGTGAAGCTAATAATGTTCAAAGAGGTTATCTTTCGATGAAAATTAGATTATCCAATATGTAAGTTTAGTTCAAGTTTATCCTAATGCCTTCGTAACACAAAAATGTAGCCATGTGCGTTCTAAGTTGATACCATAAGAACAACAAATTATAAAAATTATACGAAATTATCTCAATATTGTGCAAACAATAAATCATGATTTCAAAGCAACACAAATATTTAATATTTTATTGTTCTTGATTGCAAATTCACCAAATGTTTGTAATCAGTATAATGGTTTGTAAAACTAATGCACTTAACTACCTAGTATTTATCCTGCAGCAATCTTTGGTATAGTTCCCTAATTTAGTTAAATATTAATTTCTTACGACAAAGGATTTAAGACAAAATTTCTCTATATATAACGTTTCTGACGAAATTACAATCTCTTAAACATCATTTATGTTTTATCGTTATAATAAATATTTTGTTAAGAAATGATTTTTCCTGTAAAATAATTTATTTCTTTTCTTTTTCTTTTACACAGTATAAAAATTTCAAAGTTCAATTGTTATTCATATCTATTGTTTTCCACAGCCTATTTAAATGAAATTAAATCATACTAACACTTCTAAATACTGACTTCTTGTCAACAGTGATGAATTTTGGTTTCGTATATTTTTACATACTTATTAATTACCTTCAGTACAACAATAATAAAATTTTGGAGGAACCTTGATACGAAAAGAATTATCATGATAGTTATTAATTTATGTAACGTTTTTGCCCGTTATATCAAATTCTAGAAATGTTACAAAACTACTGGTTTGGTTTAGTTAGTCAAGGTCACTTTTCTCATCTCACGACCAATATTTTCCCGAGGAATTGAGCATCTAATTTACAAGGTACTCTATTCTCGAATTCCTGCCATTCATGATTTATTAAAGTATACGATGTTGTGCAGACGAGTAACATGTTTGACTAATGATCTAGATGGAACTAATCTCTTGTACTTCCATATTCTGGAATTCGAAAATTACTGCAACTTTGTCCTTATAATGCCTACGAATATAGGAGATGAATGTCTCGTAAATATTGGCAAATGTCGTCTGTGCCCACATAACATAACGAATGAGAAACCCTTTATCTATTACAAAGAAAAATTCGTCTTCGATTTCAATATTCCGTTCGCGATCGAATAGATTGTACGTTGAAGATTTTTTCCCCTCATGATCCCACTGCTATCGAATAAAGACAGGCACATTTGTCAGTTTATACTTGAAGAAATCTTTCAAATCATCTGGTGAAAGAATTGTGCACAGGATTCTTTGAAATAACTCAGTTGTAACAACTTCAATGATATCTTTGTCAACTCTAACAATATTGGATGCTGTAGACATAGGTTTTGCCATGATGGACCGCTTAAGTCTGAAGGAGCGAAAAATATTCGTGTTATCAGTTCGTACGGTTTGAAGCGATAATTCACCAACTGACAACAGCTCGGTAGCAGTTTACATTCTGTTGTCATAGCCAGAGTTCATTTTTCTATGAGTTCGCTCATCAACTTCAGTTCAACATGTTGGTTGCTGGTACAGTGGTACATGTGTGTTGCAGGAATTTTCCATCGCTTTACATAATTATAGGGCGGTATGCTGGCAAACTACAAATCCATCTACTCAATACACTGTCAGTGAAGCCTCTTCCATGTGAAAATCCCCATTGCTTTTCATGTTTTTCATTAGGGTTTGTTCAATGACCATATCGGTCCAAACCAGCGATTATCAGTGTCTTACGATTAAATAGGTTTCCACAGTGAATTTATGGTACTCTTCCTACTCATGCTGTTTTGCAGGTTCTCCATGTCCTGCAGGTATAACTGGCAGGCCTTGGAGTAGGAGAAGTGTCCTGATGCATGGAAGATATGAAGCATAGCACTTACACACTTTAGATGGAGTTCCCTATTTTCCATCCGCTCTGCCTGAATGAAAGACAAGGCCAGCTCACCAAGCTCACAATACTGAATCCATAACTGCGAAGTTCTTCCTCGTTGTTTGATACGACCAATGGCGTCAGGAAGTTGAATATTAAGTGTACCTAATACTTGGTCCCAGGAATCAAAGTTCCAGTAAGAAAAAAGGAGTAATTTAAAATGCACGATACTGTGTTGCCATCTACTGAGCTTCAGCTCAGGCTCCTTCTAGCGTAAACGTGGCAGAATCAAATGCTTACATATTTTCGCCCTTTTTCCAGCATCTGTTACAGAAAAAGGGTACTTCGTACACAAAACATGCATAGAACTTTTTTTGTGGAGAATTTTACGATATTTTTTTTTGTAATAGTTGTCGAAAATTGAGTGGAATTGTAAAAACAAAACAAAAAGCCAAAATGAGCTGTTTTGAGGGGGGTGAGAGGGGAACGCGCGCCCCCTAGAGGAGGGAACTTTACTATTTCCAACTACTAGATTCCCAACGAGTATTATGGTAAAGTATCAAAACTTTATAAATTATTTCCCCTATTTTTCCTAACTTGATTGTACTAGAAATCCTTGCTAACATTAAGCGAGAGATTTCTCTGTATGTGATGGCAGATTTGGAAGATATGGATGTGCTGTATTCAGGGTTATAGACTAGGAGCTGAAGCAGGATGAAATCCCTTAGAATTACATTTGTCGTTGTGTAGCCCGAATAAAGTGCATTTTTTTCAAAAGCAGTGCGTAATATAAATTTTATAATGTATGCGTAATCGGCGAGTAAAAATTCTTTGTTTATGCTTAACAAGGTAAAATTACCGGTATTTTCCTTTCTTATCGCACCCTAGATCTCAGTAACTACAAGTCCGACAGAAGTGAGCCATACACCGTTGAATTCGTAATAGTCTCAAAGCATGAAATGGCCTATCAAATAAAGTCTATAACTGGCAGGTCCTTTTCAATCGCTTAGTATTCCAAATCTGTATGTTTCTTTGTCCCCCCTCTAGATCTCAATAACTACAGGTCACACAGAAATAAACCACACATCGTTGGATTCGTCATGGTCTCAAACGGTGGGGAAAATTATGTTTGACTCTAAAAGTGGCAGGTCCTTTTAAATCGCTTAGTATTCTTCATCTCTATGTAGAGTTCATATCCTAAACCGCTGGAGCTAGAAACACCAAATATAGTATGAATGTACATCATAACTAGTAAGTTAACAAAATATTACAAAATGTTGAAAAAGTAGCTATCTTGAATCCAAAATGGCCGCCAAACTTATTGTTGTATAGAGGGTATAGCCTAAACGGCTTGAGATAGAAAAACGAAACTGATGCGAAGGTACATCATTACTATTAGGTTACGAAAATATTACAAATTGTTCCCAAAGACGCTATCACGAATCCAAAATGGCAGACCTTAAAAATCCATTTTCCACACCGTTTGAGCTAGAGATACTAAATTTAGCATAAAGGTGTATTATCACAAGTAGTTTAGGAAAATATTACATTTCGAAAAAGACGCCATCTTGGATTCAAAATGGCCGCCCAAAGAGATTTTTCACGTTCGTGCCAGAGAAATGAAATTTTGTATGAAGGTGTACCATCATAAGTAGCTCACGACAATATAAGAACTGTTTAATTTAAAATGTTCACCCAAAACCCATTTTCCACTGAAGCTAGAGAAACGAAATTTGGTATGAAGTTGTATGACCAAGAGTAGGTTGGGGCAAACCTCCCCTATGGGACCGCAGCGGCCTGGAGGTTATGGGGGTAGATCTGTGCCATGGGGCGGCGTCCCCCGGAGAGTTTGGTTACGATAACCACATGAGCTAGTAAAGCGAAAGGTAAAATATCAAGATTAGGTTACGAGAAACACAGTAAATAATCAAAAAGTCGCCATGTTGAATCCAATATTGCCGACTAAGATTCATACAGAAGGCATATTTCGCCCAAACAAACGTATTTCGACTCATAACGACGTGCATCATTGGTTTTAATGTATTTTCTACCAGCAAGATTGTACTTCAGCTGTTCCTTGTATTCGAGTTATTTTCGGCCCCATCTTGAAAAATGAAAATTTCCCTATATCTTCGGTATTTTGGGGGAATATCTCGACCGAATCTGTACATTTCGACTCAGACCAATTTAAATATATTTTAATCGTTTTTAAATGTATTTAAAAGGTTTCCATGTATTTTCGTTACCACCGTCCGCCATCTTGAAAAAACTGAATTTTTCCTATATCTTCGGCATTTGTGGGAAAATTTCAACCAAATCAACATATTTCGAACCAATGCATTGTTTTCATTTATTCTGGTACCTTCGGGAGCCATGTTGAAAAAATAGACTTTTCCCTATGTCATTGGTGTTCATTGCACAATTTCTACTAAACCCACATATTTCTACTCTGATCCATGTACTTGAATGTTTTTCATTCATTTTGGTTCAACCGACCGCCATCTTGAAAAAATATACTTTTTCGTATATCGTCGGTTTTTATTGCCCAATTTCAACCAAACCAACATATTTCGACTCAAAGCGATGTACCTCAATGGTTTTTTTATTTATTTTTGATACCTTCGGCCGTCAAATTTAAAAAAAATGACTTTTCCTTATGTCTTCAGTGTTTATGGGAATATTTGAACCAAACCAACATATTTCTACTCAAACCTCAATGGTTTTCATTTATTTTCGGTACCGTTGGATTCGTCATGATCAGAAACGATGAGGAAACTATTAATGTGACAGAGATATGTCATACACCATTGGATTCATAATGTTCTAAAACCGTGGAATAACCTACAACTTTGACCCTAAAATTGGTAGGTCCTTTCTTTTAATAGTCACTTGATATTCTCCATTTGTGCCCCTCCTAGATCTAAGAAACTAAAACTGCAACAGAGATGGTCTATACACCGTTGGATTCGTCATGTTCTTCAACAGTGAGGAAAATAATGAATGTGACTAAAACTGGCATGTCCTTTTCAATCGCTTAGTATTCTCCATTTTTGCTCCTACGAGATTTCAGTACCCACAAGTTCGACAGAGATAAACCATAAAGCGTTGTAATAGTCATGGACACCGGTGAGAAAATCTATGACTTTGACTCTGAAACTGGCAGGCCCCGGCATTCGCTTAGTAACCTCCATTTGTCCCTATGATTTTAACTCTTTCTTTTGGATACGTTATAAAATAATTTTAATTTATACGGGGGCGCTTTGGTTTTGTCTACAATAAAAACCATTACATAGCTGGTTTTGTTTCCATTTCTTTTTAGTGTATAAACATAAATACAGCTTACATTTTACAATTCCTTTATGCAACGATAACAACAATACACCAATATGTATTTCTCTGGTCCACAGAAATGTTTAAATCAAAGATTGACTGTGTTTTGACAATGCATTTATTTGTCCATTGCGAATTATACATTCTTTTGATGTTTCTTTTAGGTAGAATTTAAAGTTCGCTGAACATCTTATTTCAGTCCAATTAATAATTATTTCAGAAATGTTTTAAACACTTTTTTACAGAGAAAAAACATTCAGTTGGAAGTTATTGAAATAGCTTCATAAGTATAAACAGTATTTTTATTTACTTCTCATAGCATTATAACAACGCATCGTTCTCCAACCTACATTTCGACGTAATTCCAAATACATAGCTGCTCAAACTCTGATGATAGACATTACTAAATTGGTGTTTAATAGGCAAAGATTAACGTTAATTAAAGACGATCGGTTCCCAAATGAACGCAACAGTAATTGATTCGGTTGTTCATGTAAAAGTGAGTCAGCTGTTATATTATACCATTGCTTCCTCTAGGCGGGTATAATTATTAGCGAAGATAATGCTTCATTTGACTATGTAATACGAATCCTTTGATATTCTGTGTGATTGATTTGCCGTTGAGAATCGTTATGCTTTTCGAAACTATATGAAATGTTCATATTCATAGGTACTCGGAACAAATGAAATTATAATATAATAATAAGTAAGATTTATTTGACACATTTGAATATTTAAAGCTGTTAATAAATTTCTAGAGACCGTAGCTATCTATTTAGAAAGCACTCAGCACCAGTACTGACATCTATACTTTTGAAGTTCTTAAATATTGATCATGTCATTTTTCTTCTTGTTAAACTTTGATTTGTTTGGGATATTTTAGTTACCTTTGACCTGAGCCGATTCGAATTATACCAGTGCAGTGCTTTTAAAATCCACCAAATTCATCCCCGAGGCAGGGTTTGAACCCACAATTTCGTGGGTGAGGTTCAGTTTCCTAGTCTACATAAGTATCAAACTTGGTTCATTCTTTCTACAGCACGTAGACATTTCTTTCTTGGCAAAAAACAAAACAAAGTTATATTATTGAAAAAACTATTTTACCTTTGATTTTTGAAGTTCCTTGTTCACTGCCTCCACAACGCGTTGCATAACTAATCAATCACTAATCAGTTAGGAGTGAATTTACCGTGAGAGGAGTAGTAGCACAGCAGAACAGAGCGCAGTAACCTTTCTTTCTGGCTTCGAAGAAGTTCCCTTCCCACCAATAGATGTCACTGAACTCAATGGCTTATTTTGTCAAAGATCCTGGCAAACTTAAATTCTGGGAATGGTTCAACATTTTCTGTTAGCAAAAATATGACAGTATGAACCAATGATAAGCTTGAATTTATTAGCATAGTTACGGGCTTGTTCGGAAATACATAACGAAGTTCACGGAATGCATGATCTTAACGCTGAAAATTATTTTCGTGAAATTCGTTTTCTTCGTTATTTCCGAACGCTCCAAACCGTTGTCAGGATAACGATAGACACCAACTCGCACACATAACAAAGAAATAAACGAAAATAGAAGGTGTGGTTATAAGTAGGGACATGAGGCTCAAAATACGAAGCAAGTTAGTTTCTTGGAGAGATTCTATTCCAACAATAACGTTATTTACCAACATGTAAGACCTTTCTTTGGAGAAATTCCTTATATTCACTTCAGATTTCATTTGCTACACTTGCATAACGAACTTAGCATTCTACTCGTTGCATTTAGTCAACAGTAGAATAAATCGATTCTCTTTCATACAAGAATTATCTGGCTGAAGTTCCTACATATTTCTATATTCTTCAAAATTTCCATCACTTCGCCAACTACTAAGTCACATTTACGGGACAAGAAAAATATTCCAATTACAGAAAATATTTAAAATAAATTGCAAGGAATTAACATTTAACGTCTTAGTCAAATTGTATTGCCAAGAAGAGAAACCAATATATAGACCAAACAACTTTAACTTTATTTTTATATGAGCCAGTTTAGTAACTTTGGACTTCGGCCCGTCACGATTCGCCTTTAGCTGTTAAAATCCACAGACATGCCGGGATTCGAACCCGGGACCTTCGAGCCGATGGCCTATCGCCACAGACCGCTCGGCCGGCCGACAGACAGACAAAACAACTATTTTAATAAATACTTGATAGTCCATTTTATACCGCCCTCAGCCTTAGATGTCTAAAGGTCAGAAGTAAAATTCAATTCAATTCCATCTTATACAAGACTCTAATGCTGCTTACGGATTACAATTAAAACGTGGTGCATTCAGGCTTTATGAAATCTAAAACAGCATGCCTTCCTTCAAGAACTTGTCGTTTAACTGAAATCATTAGAAAAGTCTGTTATAATACACAGAACTGGAGAGTGTCTTTCATAAACGCGATAATTTTGTACTATACGACGTTATTCTTTCTTTTACTCAAAAAGCCTCCAGAAAAAGCATTCTTCAATAATTTTATCTTTTACTGGTGGTGCTATCTAGTGGCAATCGTGATATCTAACAGCAATCCACAGCTCGAAAAAGTGTTAAATATAGGAAAGTAAAGATAAATCAATTGTTTACGATAAACCGTTATATTAATCTTCTATGTACATTAGTTGTATCAAAATTGTTCCCTACTGCAGAAATAGCAGCCATGGCTACAATTTTATACCTCTAGATGAAGCAAAATAAGATTACATGATGCGAAACGAGGTAACTTTATCATGCGGATGGTGGCCATGTTAATTTTAACGAAGTTCACAAAGTCAGAGCTAGTTCGTTTCGTGCGCGAACGAAATTAACTGAGAGTGACTTTCCGAACGGCTAACTAAATGAACGAACTTCATGAAAGTGGTTTCCGAACGCTTCGTGAGAGAACGAGATTAACGCGTTAAACTCGTTCGTAGTTTCCGAACGAGCCCTACGAAAATGAGGAATTGAGCTCAGAGACATCTAGCAGCGAGCCAAAGAAACTTCTTCGAAATCAGAAAAAATGGGCAGCTACTTATAAATGGAGATTAAATCTCTGTATGATTCCCTGTGGTTGTATGAAACATGCGCTGAATCAACAAATCGAAGAATGTTATATCAAAAGGGGACTAAGTGAAAGTTTTGTAGACTTCAGTTTAACACAAAATACAGAAAAATGTGATGGTCCACTACCGGAATACTGGCTATTGCATATTTCTTTCTCTATGCGCCTTTTACGTCATGCAGTCAATACAATTTCGAATATGTTATTAGACTTGAAGAGATTATCTTTTCAAAGCGTTCACAAATTTTGTTAGTTTTTATTATATACATAACAGAAACCTTACAATTGATTAAAATATGCCAGCCTATCTCATTCATTAAGTTTTACATGTGTTTTTTAGTGTTGTGTGTCCATTTAAAGCACACTGTCGTTTTTTGCTGATGGGAACTGCAGCTCATACGATCGCACATCATACTTTCTGTATTTTGTTAATAGTCAGACCCGTGTCGTTCTTTCTGATTAGAAATGATTTACTTGCATAGTTCTTGTTTGAAACTTTTGCTCACACATGATCACATGCTGGATACCAATGCTGTCATTTGGACAAGAATTATACCACAAAACGGGACATTTAAAAGCCTGAGAAGAGGATGGTGAGGTTTCTCAAGTACTAGTAAAACAAAATATAGCTTAGTGGGAAAATGACGTATTCCTCAAACTTTGGGAACATGAGATATCTACATATTTGTAATTCTAGTACATTGCTCTGTCTCCTGATAAAGTGTCATGGTGGATGAGTATACCTAACAGACTGTGCATACGCATAAAGAAGAAGGGAAAAAAATAAGTTCCGAAGATTGGATGGAAAAATGACTATCCTGTTTGACTGATCGCTAGGTAGTTAGTGGGAAAATGGGATACGATATTTTTCCACTAAGGCTTTCAAAGTATTTAGAAGATGGACAATTTCTTCTTTTTAACTCTTAGAAAAATAATAAATATTGTTGAAACGGAAAAAGTAATATTGTACTAAAAAAATCTATTCTCCTATGTTTATTTTGATGAGAAACATTTGTGTAATGTTTTCGTTATCCGAATCCCGACTGTTCACACAGTTCCATCGGATTAAACTAAACTAATTTGCTGCCAAAGCATGTCATTTATCTACATAAGTATGAAGTATATCAGTCATTCATTCATCTATAAGAGTATCCAAACACCAGAAAAGAAAGTTGGAGTCGAACAAAACGAAGCATAGTGATGACGTTCTAAATCCATATGTGTAAAGGGTGACGCATACAGTGACTGAGCATTGTGAAGCGAAGCGAAGGATAACTAAACAAATGTATTTAGTGCAGCATCACTCTACATCGCTTTGTCCCACTCGAAATTGTATTTGGAGAGCAGATTCCCTAATGAAACAATGAAAAGTAAACTTAAAAGTGAAAGAAAATCTTCTTTACAATAGTAACGTTGAAACAAATAAAACTATAATTTTCTTTGTCATAAATCGAAAGTGTTTATCAACCAACCTCCTAGTATTATTCGTTTATTTATTTGAGAGATGATGTCCCTTGTTGACAATTCTTTAGGGAAAAGGAATAGGAAGATATCGGGCAGTGCCTTAGTCTAGGTATCCCCCTAAGCATTTACCTGCATAAACTCAGAAAAATTCCACTAAATGTCAGTCTGGACTCGCCCTCAACATAGTTGCCCAAGCAACATAACAATAACTGACCGATATCGGACCAATAACGCGCATATCGATCATGGTTGGCTGTTCTGACTAAGCATCGATCGTTATTGGCGTGATCGTATACCATTCAAAGTTATTCCGGAAAAATGAGAAACGTGTTATAATTTATCCAGAAAATGCCGGGGAGGGAGGGACTTGGCAGATTAAATTATTAAGTTTAGAGAAATGTTACTGTATGAAGATGTAATTGCCCGATACTGATCGACACTGGCCGATATCGTTCCGAAGACTCGATGAAGTGCATATTCAAGGTATTTTTCTTTAAGGACGGATACTTGGCAGAGTGACTAAGACAAGAGTCAACAAATCTTATACTCCTCATTGGAGGAAAACAAATTGGTCTGCTGTTCGTCACGTGATTGACCTTTTGCCATGGAGTTCTTTCTTATCTGGTGACATTCAGATGGCTACTGATACATTTACTGAATTTTTGCTGGTTGTCATACGAGACTATGTTCCTCATAAAAAGAGTGGTTCTTCTAAATATCCTTGCGGGTTTGATCATGAAATTAAGGCTGACATTTACAATAAGAAAAGAGCTTGGGAATTATGGAAAACATTTCCAAACGAATATACGCATAGTAGTAGGTTACTTAGGAATTCTGCTAAAAATATTTTACGAACTAAATATAACGAGTACATACAAAGTTTAACTTACAACATTCGTAGCAATTCTAAAAGGTTCTGGTCACTAATTAACCACAAAACCAATAGTAAACAGGTCCCAGTGGAAATGACATACAATAATTTAACTGTTACTGGGTTTGATAGAACGCATTAATTCGCTGAAGTTTTCAATGTTAACAGGTCAATACTACTGTCCTTCCTGATGTTAGATCTGTAACAAATGGGTCCTTGACAACCATTAGTACAAATACATTTGAAGTTTACAGATTGCTAGTATCCCTTTCCCACCACAGAGACTCCGGTTATGATTCTATTCCAGCAGTTTTTTCTAAAGAATACAGCTACTTCATTAGCATATCCTTCAACTTTTCTTTTGAATACGTGCTTTACAGAATCTTTTCCCCTCATGGAAGAAGACCAACATCGTACCCATTTCAAAGTTAGGCAACAAAAATTTTGTCACATGCCCATATCCCTTTTGCTTGTCTTGTACATCATCTGCTTAAAGATTGTTAAGGATAGGCTATTAAAATTCACTTTGCCTTACATCATTCTGCTCAGCATGGATTTCTTCCTAGCAGCTCCTGCCTAACCAATTTGTTCAGTCACACTCCATTAGTTACCTGTCTAATAATACAAAGCTTTTTATACACTTTGATCTCAGAAAAGGATTTGATTTGATTAGCCATGCTCATATATTACATAAAATGTCTAACATTTACGGTCAATTCTTATCATTTAATTGTGAATTACCTAGCTGATCGCCAGCAACGTGTTATTCTGTCTCGCGATGCTTCTCAGTGGTGTACTATTACATGTGGAGTATTGTAGGGTTCCGTCCTCGAGTCCATACTTTCTATTCTCTTCATGAACGACCGTATAGACCACTACACTGAATCTTCAAGTAACACTCTCATGCATGCCGATGACTGTAAACCTTTTAGAGAAATTAAAACTCTAGATGATGTAATGCAATCGCAGTCGGATATGGTAATTTTCTCTTCGTGGTGCGATACATTGCAGCTTAAAATTAACACTGATAAATGTCTTAAGAAATGTTTTCTTCAAAGCTCGTATTATCTTAACACAATCTCTCTTGCCAAAAATTTCATCACATAAAGATCTTGTGTTTTGTGTTGGTGTTTTGATCGACTCAAAGCTGACATTTGAAGATGATGTTACAGTGTTTACTAAAACAGCCATGAAACTTTTGGTTTACTTATAGATTCGTTGATTTGAAGGATCCTACAGCACTTAGTATATTTTACAAGATTCTCCGAACCTTGAATATTGCTTTCCTATCTGGGCTATGGCGTCTCCCACAGTGCTGTCAAATATTAACCGAGCTTTGAACATTTTCTTGGCTATCGTTTGCTTTCGTGTCCCATCCACACGCAATTTCAGCAAACAACAACTCTTAAAAGTCCGTCATATTAAACCTCATTTAGCATGACTTCAAATGCCTGTATAAAATTGTTAATGGACATTTCAGATCTGCCGACATTCTTCACGAGTTTTTTTTTTTTTTTAGTTCCTGTTAGATCCACTAGCAGTAATAACCTGTGTGCTTTGCGAACACGCAGGCTTGCTATTGTACAGCGTTTACAGATTGTAGTCTCAGTATGACTGAGTTTCAAGTCATCTTGATTTTGCTCTACCATATAACCATTTTTTGAAAAACCTGGTATCGATATCTAATTAAAGTTGATGTAACGACTTGTCCTTCTAAATGTCTTGATATTTTTTCTTCCAAGTGTTTGCCATTGGATAATCCAATATTAACAGTTATTGGATAACAACAGCGATCGAAATCGCGCGTTATTGGTATCGGCCGATCTGAAACAACATTTAAAACAATGTGAGAGAAGTATGTTCTTTTTTATTTTTAATACAAAATCCGACAGCAAATGTTGCAAATGTAAAAGCATTTCGTCGGCTAACAAGTGAAATACATTAAGTAAAAATGTGGTACATGTGGTTTTCTAGAGTAAAGATTTGTATTCTTTCGTTTGGTGTAAATAAAAGTGTAGAAATGTAATCCCACAATTTATTTTTGCAGTATGTTCTTCGACATACAAAATTACAATTTCTATTATTTTTTTTCGAATTCTTGAAACTATGCTTTCTTACTTAATGTGTTTCCCTTGTAAGCCGACGATTTATCAAATAATTGTTTTAATACTATAGAATTAGGATAACCATTACAACTTGTAAAGAAGAAAAATGTGTTTTCTTTTTCCTTCCAACGCTCAATTCTGTTCTTTAGAAAGTAATACCGAAAACTCATGCCTTTTATATTCATGTTATTTACTTGCGTGTGTTGCTAAGCACAAGATTTCATAATCGTCAGTTTTACGAGCTAGAGAACTTCTTTCAAAGAAACTTTCTCTTTTTTTTCCTCTCTACTTCTTTTACTCTTGTGACGTCACGCACACAATTTTGCAAGAACTTTCAACTTCCTACGCATCATCATTAGAGAGAAAGATGGGATGGGGCTACAACTTCGTCTAATTACCTCTTTCTTTCTATAAGAGACGAGAAAAAAAAACTTTAACTTATTAGGTATGCCAAGAAACCTGAACGGTTAAAGCGTTTCCTGCCGTATTTTAGGAGTAAGAGATTTCCATGTTTTTCTTCCTTGTCTTTTCTTTGTACCGCACTCTTTTGCATGTTACTCCAGAACAAATACAAAATCTTCTAATGAAATGGAACAAGAACCTAATCTTCTATCGCTTTCTTCTCAGCCTATATTTTTCCACTCTATGAAATTGAACGCTAAGGTAAATAGGTACACATTGACATGATTAAAAGATGTCATCTATTCAATAGGAAGATTTCAAGTGTTTTTCTTGTGTCAAATGCTTTGATGAAGTAAAGCTTTCTTTTGAAGAAGCAATATTGACAACGATACTTGATGAAGTCTGTTTTATATTATGATTACTATCTCTGTTATGGAGATAAAAGATTATTATGTATTAGATTCGTGTAGAAGATCGTAATATAACCAGTAAGAGATGGGCACAAAACACAGTTTTTTTTAATTTTGATATCCGTATTTTTTTAACTTTGTTTTAGCCTTTTCTTGTAATACTTCATGGTTCTGTTCAATATCAGGTTTTTAATCAGACTTTTGTTCAATCATAGTTAAGATCATTTGTTGACACTGTCATATTATTTACGTTTGTGGAAAACAAAACACAATCTGGCCATTGAACTAAACCGAAAAGTGTTTGTTCAATTAGCAATTTAAAATTCAAGATTTTTCAGACTCGATTTCTTAAATTATTGTTTTATTTATTTTCTTCATTCTCTATCAGTTAGGATCATTTTTATTATCATTTTGTTATTCGTAAGAAAACGCAAACGAACAATATGTTTAATTACAGTATTCTAGCTAATGTAATAACCGTATAAAAGTACAAAACAGGTTAGATTATTGTAATTAACACGTAAAAAATGTCAAGCATACCTAGCAACGTTAATGTAACTAGCTTAGATTAATTTAAAGATTCATTGTGGTTATCTTGTTAATTTTGGACTAAAAATCGTATAATTTAAGAAAATTTGATAATATTGAAGTTACGTTACGTAAGATGAATAAAAAATTAGAAACGTGTCTTGCAAACATGGCTATAATGGCGAAATCTTTCATCTGCACTAAATACACAGTACCTCAAAAATTATGGATACCGATATATAAAGAAAATACAGGCTTGCGCAATGCTGATTCTCTTTGAAGAAATACCGCGCAAAGAAGAAAATAACCAGAAGTTACTATTCCTATTTAGTGGTTGCTTTTACACCAGATTATTTTTAAAATATTCGTGCACCTACCACAATCACTGCATACATAGGCACGCATTAAGTACAGTAATTGTCTACATGCGTACATGTTGATGCCAATTTCGTCCATAACTCAAAAAGTTTAAAACTTTGAACCAACAAATGAATAACCCAAATGCACGTGGAATTGAATTTCGATATTTTAAGAAAATATGGTGAACAGAGCATACTTATATACAGAATTATCCTGTATATAAAGTACTGGTACGTACGTTTGTTTGATTGCATTTATAAACATGAAAGAGAAAACAGGCACACATGAAGATGGGAAGATTTCCAAAATAGTATTTTCCCTAGCAAACACCTTTTGTAGCTATTTAAGAGAAAGGTGTGTATGTTAAAGATATCCAGTTAAAGAGTTTTGAAAATGGCTCATTAGGTAAAGTTTCGAAAGTGTTCTTTCCCTACTTATGAGACCAAGTCACGGCTTCCGTCCCTGCAAATGAATATTTCCTATCGGCAGCCAAAACTGCTACACTCACTTACATTAACGACACAGCAGATCCGCTCCCAGAAGCATGACTTCGCAAGTAATTAACTGAAAGTCTCCAAAGAAATTTATTCTTGGGCTCTTGTACTGAACCCAGAGATAACTTCTTTCAAGTGGAATAGACGAACTACAGTTTCATTACAAGAATTTTGTTAATATTCAGTCCTAATTAGAAATGAGACAGCCTCTATGTTGTAGTAACTACGGTCGAGGAGTTCTCATGAACGCTGAAAAGGTACGCAAGTTCGAGTCTCATTGTGGACCATCTATATAAGTGTTCCTAAGACCATAAGTGTTCTTGAGATCTACATAACTGTTCCTAAGATGAGTTTAACACTAGTAATAAATCCCTAAGTTGTTGACATTGCCTAAGATAAGCTAAGAAAGAGATGTCAGTCTCCTACTGTAACCGTGGTAAGTTGATTTTTAGTATCATATTAGTTGAGATTTTTTGCTGTGCTGAGGAAGAAAGAAATTGACAAGGCCTGGCATTGATGGATGGGAAAGTTAATTTTTTTTCTATTTTCAAGTTTTTTTGTTTTAAGATTTACTGGATATATTCGGATGTAACTGTAGTCGTAATTTCATTTTTTTATTTGCAAAATTACATAGTTTATTTCCGTTTTCATTTTAAAAATCTGTATTCTATCTATTTTAAAAGCATATTCAGAACAAAAATAATAATAATTCTTTTCTTTTTGTTTGAAATAAGAAATTACATTGAAAAACAACGATGCTTTTTCTCAATTTATAAATGGATCCATTTGACACAATGAGCGTTCTCTGTGTTGCTCAGCAAGTTGTCTATCGAATGCCATCGAGCATGAAAGGCTCACTCTGATTTTCTTGTTATTTCAACGATTTTTCAGCCTAAAGGACTCTCTGAAAGCTCAGTGCTCAGAGAGCGATCACTGCGTCAAATGCGTCCAATGAGTTAATTTGTTCTTCCATTTCAACTTCCAATAATACAGCCCAGTTATAATTAGATATATAAAAGTTGTTTTCTCTGATTTTTTTTACGTGAAAATAAGCAAACTATAAATGTATAACAAGATTCAGCTAGATAGAACGAGTTCCTCCTTTCCTCGCCGGGGAGTAGTATTTTATTAAACCGTAGTATCACGTATTCGTTAGTTTTGAGAATTCGCTCAACCAGAATCGGAAATCTGTGGACATGCGAGATCACAAAGAAAATAATTTTCTTTAGTTATAAAATTTATGAGGAAAAAGAAAACAAGTAACTTTAACACGATAATATTATTTAGGAAAGTACCAAAAATAACTGAACCTAATTCTGATATGCAAATGTCCTCTTGTTTGTTCACGATCTTTAACTCAGATTTGACAAATTCCCATTTTCGTAACTAATTTCCTCAGAATTAGGAAGTTTTAGACCCAATGGCTTCGTAAAATACCGTCAAGCATTTCCTTCATTGAATTCAGTCCTCTATTATCCGGGCTCTTTCGATCTAGAGCATCTCTTATACATGTATATTCAGTGTGTTTCAGTAACTTGGTCCACCTCTTATACTCGGAAAATATTTGTTGTAGAACTGAGAAACAAAAAAGTGTATATGCAGAAATCAAAAATATCAAAACAGGAAATATTTCTACAGGGTATAATGTCAAAATTTCAAAATGAAAATTGTGATGTCGTGAAATTGTAAATATTTTAAACAAAAATCACTGGAGTGTGAATTTAATTTAATAATTAAGATATTGGGAAATTAACCAAAACAGTGTTCATGAACACTTTTCTGCTAATATTCTGATTCTCTAAAAATGATTAATACAGTCAATTTAATCTATAATTTAACGTTATATGGAAATATCAAGAACATGGTTGTTCTCAATCCTTCTTGAGATTATTTGCTCTTCAATCTCAGATCAGCATACACAATTCCATCCCTGAATGTCCGTTGTTCAGAAAATGTTATTTACTAAATACATCAAAACAAAATGAAATCATTTAGACACCCTTGGGGAAATGCTTCTCTTCTAATATTTCTGTTAGAGGCTTCTGATTTAACTAGAATGTAACATTTTTCCAGCGCAGAAAAGATTATTAAATTATATCTGACTGGTAAATTGCTCTGATATTACACCTTCAACTCCTTTTGAATTTGTAATATTGTTGAAATATGCCTTTGAGTAATCGTATTCAAAAACGACAAAATTTATATTACAAGAACGTGAATATTTTTATAGTAAGATAAACGATAGAAAACCATAATACACACAAGAATTCAGATATTCTAATTGCATGTAACGGTTTAAATACATGTGAAAACTTAACTTATCTTTTACTTTCTTCTAGCTGCAGCTACGACTATTTGGAAATTATAGAAATCCCGCCACCTGTGGTTCAACGAAATAACCAATCTGTTCCAATCTCTCCTCCTCGGCTGTGTGGAGACAGAAGTAGAAGATTGAAACTTTCTCATTATGTGAGCAAAGGACCCCGACTGAAATTACGATTCGTATCTGATTATTCACATCACTATGGCGGATTTAAAGCTAGGGTGTCCATGGAAAATGGTAAGTCAAATCTTTCAATATTTCTGCATATATATATATATATATAACTGATGATTTCAACTTCAAATATTTTATGGAAAATTTGAGAAAAATGAGGTTTTGTTAATTAGCTGTCGTATTAAAGATGATTTCGAGGACGAGACCATACCGTGTCGTACGTTGCAACACTAAGTTAACGGTTTGCTTCACATCACACCTGAATATGACAAACAGAAATTTGCTCGTAAAAATACATTTAAAAGTAAACGGTAACTACTTTCGGAATATAATATAAACATTTTTTTCAAAGCTACCGTAAGACGAGTTAGTATATCTGTTTTTATAATCACAGTTGTCCAAAACATAAGGGTCAATTATACTTTTCATCGTTGTTGTAAAACCGTATGGTTTTAAGAAAGAATTACCCGCAAAACTTTCTCATATAGTGCTTATACAAAAGCAGTTAAAAATATTGAATGTATTGGAATGGATACCCACGGTAAATTTAGAATATCGTTTCTACGGATTGATGGGGTTGTATGGTCTAGAAACAACATTTTTTTGAATAATTACGTCCACTGAGCTTCCTTTCAGAGTGTTACGGCTTCATCAACATGAACACATCATGAATATTTCTGTATACAACATAAACATGCCATTTTTCAAAGAATCCTTTCCGTACCTTGAGCATGCAGGTCATTGAGCATAGTTTTCCTATAGATCCAGAGTTACCATCAGTCCCTTTGTCACGTATCCAGTGATTGGATCAATTGCTTGTTCTGTTACAACACTTTTTAAAGAACATGTTCATCACTCATCTCGGCTCTGCCGAAATCAGTCACTCCAAAATGTACGGAAAAGGTGTCATAAATGAGAGGAAACATGTGTAAGTGGTGTCATTTGTTTAATAGCGGAAAATAGATGAACATTGATCTAGACAAGAAATACCTAAACTATAGTCATTTATCATCAAAGAGAATTGGAAGGATGGAATTGATTCTTATGCTAGTGTAAGAAATCAATTCATTATTTCGGAAGCTTTCTTATATGTTTCGCGATCTAGTTTTCATCAGATTGAATCTGACTGATTAAATTCACTGGACCCTGTTTCTATGGGAAGAAACTATAAAGCTTATGTTAAGACTGGACAAATACCGGAACCACTATAGGGACTACTTAGAACAATGTATATATGTTGTACTTACTTGTAACATTAAAACTATTTGAGTACATAAAGTGTTGCTTACAAGAAGGTTTCTAATTTAAAACTGGATCTCATATACACATTAATGCTGAAAGATTATGTTGTTTCATAACCGAATTCGCCTATTAATAGTGAAATAGATCATTCAAATACTTTAAAAAATAATGACTCATGGGGTATATTCTGATCCTTACGTTTTGGACACAGTGGTATATAATATATTCTAAATTAATTTTAAATTATTATTAAACATCTGTTACGAAAACTTTTTAACGATATATCGTTACAGTTTAAAACACGATTAGCTTTCGAATTAGTTATATGAAAGTTATCTGTTTCAGTTTTTAAAAGTTGAGGCGAAGTAATACATTTTTGAAATACACAGTAAATTTGAGAGGTGATTTAATAGTTTAATATACTGTGTTAAAGCTATAATTTGCAAATAATTATAATAGTACGGAGAAAACAGTATTATTTCGAACATCGTCTATGAAATACATAGGTTTATCAGTTAGAAAATTTGAGATAATAACATTTAACATCATTATTATTGATATATTTTATTACAAGTTCATTTAACTGTATTATCCATTAGCAGGATCTCAAGTAACAATAGGAAAGTTCCAGTATTAACCGGTACTAATTATTTCTCTATTTCATTTCGCCTTAAACGTGAACATATATGCTAATATGTTCTTTATTTTTTGTTTCACCTAATTCTTGAAGTTTCCGGCTTTACTCAACATCGTATTACTTTCTTGTTAGGAAAAAAATAAACTTCTAAATATTAAAAATATAAACTTAATTATTTAGTAACTGAAGTTTGACATTTCTTTCTTCTACACGCCCTATTTTATCACGCTGCACAGTGCATCTTATATTGGCTTCCACATACTAATTATCTTCTTTTTCTACACACTGTAGTTTCACATTGACTAAATCACATTGCATGATGCTTGACACATCACTGACGCTAAGAGTGACGGTGTGTTATTTTCTCGTATTTGAAAGTGACATCAACATTTACGGACTTCTATGTTGTTGTCTGAGAAAGTGGTATCATTTGTCGTTACGTGTAATGTTTATCTACTACTTCCAAATATGCATAAAGAAATTAAAGATAATATTAAAGAGTGAAAAGTATGTGACTGGATCGGGAATCGAACCCGAGACCTTTGGGTTACTGTCTTAATGCGCTACCACTGCGCCACCCAGTCGACCCGCTTCCCAATCACACACCTTCCACTGTTGGTGTCGATGTTCACTCTCGAAACCACCTGGAGAGTACCTCAACTCCTAGTTGTGCTTGGGCTTTCCTGTGTCTCATAATGGTGAACATCTCACACGGAAGAAATAATTTCCAAAGTTGAAATGGAGACAACTTTCGATTTTTTCTGTACATCAAGCCTCTGTATATACAAATACCATAAATATTAAAGAGTGAAAAGTATGTGATTGGATTTCAACTTTGGAATATCTGTACCTACAGAGGCTTGATGTACAGAAAAAATCGGAAGTTCCTCCATTTCAACTTTGGAAATTATTTCTTCCGTAAGAGATGTTCACCATTATGAGACAGGAAAGCCCAAGCACAACTGGGAGTTGAGGTACTCTCCAGGTGGTTTCGAGAGGGAACATCGACACCAACAGTGGAAGGTGTGTGATTGGGAAGCAGGTCGCCGGGTGGCGCAGTGGTAGCGCATTAAGACGGTAACCCAAAAGTCCCGGGTTCAATCCCCGGTCCAGTCACATACTTTTCACTCTTTAATATTAATTGTATCTGTACCTACAGAGGCTTGATGTGCAGAAAAAATCGGAAGTTGCCTCCATTTCAACTTTGGAAATTAAAGATACTTCATTTCTCTATTGTTTATCAACTCGTTTCAGTTTCCATCGATACACTATATCCTCTGTACACCTCTGTAGAGTTTAGTATGATTATACATTTTTCCGCTGTCATCCTATTTTGTTCCTATCCAATTCATAAACCATTTCCCATTTCTATTCTTATTATAAGTACATTCTTTACATCATCTTTAAAATTTATAGATACTTTCATTCATCCTGTTTTATGATTATCGATATATTCTTCTTCCTGTATATCCTGTTTTGTGTTTCTTAATATCTTCTGCTCCTCCGTGTCCATCCTGTTTTACGTTTATCAATAAATATTTTTCTGTTTTGTATTTATCGACACATCCTTTCTCATAACTATCTTGTAAAATCAAACGAACAAAATAAATATAAATATCCTGTGATTTTATTTTAAAGAATCGTAATGTTCTCTAAAAATCATAGTTTGTTTCTCTACTTTATTTTGCTTATGTGTTGTTTTCTTTTCTCTACGCACATATTCTCGTATAAAAAGAACTGTGTTCGTGTGAATTTTTGTTTTCAATCGTCTATTTTTACAATATGTTGCATGTTCTATCGTTCAAACATAATTGTCACTATCGTTTACATGTTGTCTGCAAATACTTCAACAAGCTTTGTCCCCCTTCCTGTGATTAATTTTTTGGCCAAATTGTTTAGAAACTGATTTTCAAATCTAAAAATAAAATTGTTCCTTGTGTATCTTTTGATCAAGATAAATTCATATTAATCGCATATCCAAATATGTAATATTTTATTATTGTTCAAAATCATTTCAATAATTTGTCAAAATGTTATTTTTCCAAAACTTTGAGTAGTGTTTATAGCTCTCAATTATATATCGAACACAGTCAACTTTAATACTACTTTGTAATTTAATACAATATCTAATATATAAAGCTAGGAGACTTTTGTACGATATTATCTTAAGTTTCTTTTTTTAGAAATCAAACGTGATTTCATTGCATTGTAATTTTTTATGTACAGCTCATGTATATGAATTCTTATAATATATACTATTATTATATTTATATATTTGCATATATAATAGATTGATGAAAATAGTTTGCATGAGTATAAAAATTAGTTTCACAATAGTTTGTTAACAATCATAGTTCATTTCTTATTAATTATTTAGAATATAGTAGAGTTTTTATCTCACTTAAATAGTTTCTTAGATGCCGTTTCATATATTTTAGCAATTTACAAAAACGAATGTAGTTTTGTAAAAGTAAACAACTGTTTATCATTTGAAATAGAATTAACCCAATTGAGAAAATAAATGTTTTTTCCTAACCTTTTGAATGTTGTGCAACGTCCGTTAATTGTTTTTGAACGTATGTCTAACTGTTGTGTAAATGTTATTTCACCTTTAAAAAATTGTTTCACTTTTTTCTTATTATGGAACTAAAAGAAGCTATTTTTTAAAAGAAGAGAATCAAAAAAAGCTTTAATTGTACGTACATGTGGAATCTCCTTTATCTTTACTGTGATGTGTTGAATCAATGACGTCCTTTTTTGTTTTTCTTTCATTTTTATTTTGAATCCGTAGCTCGAACACGACATCGTGGTAAGTAAATTGTTATTTATTTTGAACCTTTCACAAAATTCGCAATATTTTTATCTCCTTGCAGAGCGAAAAGAAAAAGATCATTGTTATCTACAAAAGGTGGTTTCCTGGAGAACCACAATTTTTTGCACTTTATATACGAAAATCTATCTCAAATACTTTGCTAGAAATAAGTAAAATATTTCGAATCAAATTGTATTAAAGTAGCCAAAGAAGAATATAGTATTAAATAGAGAAACTTTGATTCATCTTTTTCGGTATCTGATTATTTGTTAAGCTTTCATCTCATTTCGTTGACTAAATCGTTACGTTCTTCAGAATAAGTATGACATACGTTTTAAATTTTCTATTGTTGTTCTCCACTTACGAAGAGCAAATACTTGTAATAGTTTATAGCATTGTGAAAGCCTAAACTGTTTTTAATATATATTTGTTGAAGATTATGCTACAGTTTTTTAGACATAAAAACACATCTTTCCCGTGAATTATTGTACTATCGGCGCTAAAAGTTAGTATTCACGCTCAAACATGTTCCTCCCAAATGCATTCGAAATTTAATAGTATCCACTGATTGAATCTGGGATGCATGCGTTTGAGCGTAAAAACTAGGTGGATACTTAATTTTGGTGCCGATGGTACATAAGAAATTAATATCACTGCCAGTGTATACTTCGTTTAAGAGTACAAGTTTTAACTTTTACGACCTTCCAGCCGTGTTTAACTTAAGATTAAAATCTAAATCTTACAATGACAATAAATTGATGAACATCAGTAATAATCAGTGCCGGAGCAAAGAAAATTGAAAATGTTGCGCCAAAATTTTTCCTTCATAATAAACATGTTTAGGATTAGTTTCTGCCAGGAAACACATTTATGAGCCTAACTTCAACAGGTAAAATGAACCTATAGGTGTTTGGTATTATCTTGCATCGGATATGGATGTCGTCCTTAATATGGAACGTACACTTTAAATGAAGTTCCAAACCAGTTCAATGTATTCCTACCGGAAATCAAATCTGTAACACCTTATTTAGAAGGCGACAAGTGGACGCACTCATCCACGGAATGGATATCACCAAATGTTATTATGACACTACGTAAAACTTCGAAAGTTACTTGTATTTTACGAAATTGTAGTTATTAACTTCTCTATATAATTGAAAAATAAATAATTTATTCATAGCGTATGTAAAATATTAAACTAATTCACTACTCATATTAAAGATAGATCACTAAAGTCATGATCATATCGTGATCACATACTAAAGTCATGATCATATCGTGATCACATACTAAAGTCATGATCATATCGTGATCACATACTAAAGTCATGATCATATCGTAAAATTAAAAAAAGTTTTATAAATATATATATGTTTAAATTTTAAACTCCATTATAATTAGTACGTTGTTATTTAGTACAATTTATATTGTAATTAAACCTGGAGAATGAAACATGACATTGCTTTTCCTTATAATACTGTATGGATTATCTTCCTAATTTGCTCTTTATCCCATCTATAAGATAAATATATTAAAGATAACATTTATTCAATATAAATGTGAGGTTTTACTAGTACGTTGAATGCAAAATTTAAATCATCAGTGTTCTTGAAGGCTCATGACGTGAAATATCAAAAGTCATTTAATTCTGTTCCTCAGATGCAAAAGAAAAATAAACACATAGAGAATACTGTTTTCACTTATGTACAGAACAATGTTCTTTTTCTTTTCTAATCAGTGTAGATGCATGTTTAACTCTATAAAATCACATTGAAAGAGAGAACAAACTAGTGCCAAAAAACAACTCATGTATTTAGCAACAAAAACATGCTATTTTCTGTAACATTTTAATTCAGACCTTTAAAACATTAAACTTACTTTTAAAACAATTGGCTGTTATTATTGTACATTTTACCCTTTTAAGTATCCTTGTTATCAAATTAAAATCATCTTAACTCTCAGAAAACCTACCTAGATGAAACAAACGATCTTTGAATAATCTAACGATCTTTGAAGTTGCTGTTGTAAACAATGGTTTATTTTTAAAATGTGCTGGTGAACCATGATCAATTAAGGATTGACAAATGAGGAAAATTCCCAAACGTTTTTGGGGTAGCTTTAAATTTGTATTGTCAAATCATTCGTACTCTTCTAAAATTCAGATTCAGATTTCAAATTTAACCAATAACAACGATTCCTTATCTTGTTCGTTATAACTCTGAACTGTTAGGTCAATGAAATTGTGCAATGCTGGTACTAGTTGGTTCCTCTTCCGAGACAAAATCTCCTCCTTCACTGCATGGTGTGTCTTTTGCCAGATTCACGCTCTTCTTGCACCATATTGCTTCATGTAGTGTGCCTCCACGCTTCAGTATGCAATTAATAGTGTATCAGCATGAATCTTGCTTCGTAATACAATAATTACATTTTGTTGAATTAATACGTATCATTAGTTCTATGCGCTCACGAAACTGCACAATTATTGCACTAATATATTTGACTTGCACTTAAAGGCATCTTTAACAAACATTTTAAACTCTTATGTGTCTTAAATCTTTCTTGTGGAAAATGTATTTACTATATGACATTTTATTAAATGTTAAATACAATCAGCAATATATATTCAAATGTTTTCTGTCCACAGGAATAGTTCTTGATTACTTTTTATAGTTGCAAATCATTTCTATATATTTCAGTATGTGGAAAAAAATAATGTTTATTTTCTTTTACGTCTAAGATGTGTATTTTTTTCTGTTTATAACGTAACAAACTGAAGATCAATTAAACTAATATAAAGTTTATTGCCTAAAATTGCCACTTATTGAGTCCAAGTGTGAACAGATACTTTATAGAAAGCAATAGTATGTGTGTTACATTGAAGTATGTGAAATATGAAGATACCTCTGCTGGGAGTTTTCCCGCATTTCAATTTTTTGCCACCCAATAATTTTTCCTGCAAACTGAATTAAAACCATGCCATTGTTATATTGTCCACCCATTAATAATCTGTATGAATGGCTTTTTCTGTTGATGCTTGTGCTACTTTCTTCAACGGTGGTGATTCTGTATGCCTCCATTGCTTCGAATTCTTGTTATTTCTGAATCAAAGTTATGTACTCAACTCCCGTCCATGGTTACAAGTCATAAGAAAAATATATCAGAAACGTCAAGACATATAGTAATTAATCCCGGGAAGTAGACCATTCACTTCTTTTCTGAATCGGAATGCTTGTTCAAGGAGCTCATCTCGCGGACAAATTTATCACGTGACGAATTAAAGGCCCATGACTGAAACCAACTTAGTGATATTTTGAACTCTTAAATTTTCTGAATTATTTTGTGCACAAATCCTCCATTAAAGACGTTCTGAACTATCCACTGTCCCAGTAACATTTGATAATATCATTACGTGAGCAATTTCCCTCATAGGCACATGATAGTTCAGAATGGATTTTGTAGATTTTTACCTTGTATAAAAGAATATAATTACACGAGTGATTTCCCTCATGGACAGTTGATACTTCAGAATGGGTTTTGTAGATTTTTTATCTTATATAAAAGAATGCTTCAACTCTTTCTCGTGTTGCTGCACATTTATACATACCTGTAAATCAAGAGACGGACTGGTACAACATTACAGACTGGCATGTACGAGTACCGAGCTGCCGTGGCTCAGTGGTAGAGTGTTGACTTAGCATTTTGAAGCTCCTGTAATCGATTGCAGCGAGTGACCATTTTTACTGAGGTTTTTCCAGCGTTTTCCCTCAGTCACGCTAGGTAAATGCCAGGATGATATCTACAAAACAGGTCCTAGTTGTCTACCTTCCAACTTCCTCTTCCCACCATATGCACACCTGGACCATAGATACCTAAATGTCTTAAAACAAATTCAAATTAAAAATTGTCATGTAAGAACTTCACAGACTCCAAAGGGATGATCTATGATAAGCGCTTTGTGTTCGACTCTCGTACATGTGGGCTCAATTGTGCCTATAATAGTGGAAATAATGCAAGAATTTGGAAACTTTGGGTGCGATAACTTTATTTTAAAATCTTAGAATCATTAAAATCTCTCCATAGAATATTCAAATCAGATCTTCAGATGAGACTGTAAATTTTACGTGTAATATCTCTTAGAATCATTACCAGCTATAAGGTATCTTATGCTTGTTAGTCGAAACATTACCTTCAAGTATTTTTATGACGTTCTTCTATGAGGTAATATAATGATGAATAATTCATGCTCTTGTTATTCGATCTTGCTTTAGTACGAGATTATAGAAAGGTAAGTTATCCGATACGTTCAATGTTAAAGCTGGATATTTTTGATAATAGTATTCTAGTTTCAATAACAAGTTGAGTATTCAAATGGAGCAAAACATGCTGGAACGAGAGATAGCTGTCAGCCACATCAAACGCTTTATTAGATTCTCTTAGCAGCAGATTCCGCTCTCTGGCAGCATTCATATTGTTCTTTAAAATGCAGTATTAACTTTCAAACTGGCTTAGAATTTAGTAGAGATCACTAGTCAAAACTACTAGGATTGTGAATGAATGAGGTTTTTCAATTTAAAACAAAATATATTGAAGTGTGAATGTTTTAAATAATTAAGAAAATGAAAGCAAAAACCAGGTAAAATATCATAGATTAAACAATAAGGGTCTCAATCACTGTGAAAAGTATTACGCTGTAATAGTTCACCTCGTAAGACGATAGTAATATTATTATCTCCAGGACTTAATGATCTGAATATTTTCTTTATCAAGAGACATTTTTTAGCATCTGTGGCCTTTTAAGATGTTTAATTTATCTCCCTTTTTCCTAAACTTTTTCATTAACTTTCCTCATTTTCTAGAAATTCTGGTTCTCTTTTTATTCAGACTTTAAAAGTTAGAACGATTTCCATCGAGCAATAGACAGTCACTGAGAGAATAAATCGAAGGAGAATTAAGAGGCTTTTAATGTCTTTTCACACATCACTGCTCTGTTGAGGCCTTTTAACAGTATCTGCTAAAAATATTCCTGCTTTGAATAAGATTTTTAAAATTTTCTTCAAACATTACAAAAGCCAAGTCTCCCATTAATTATCGAGTATAAAAATATGTATTTTATTCTACTTCGTGTTAAAACATCATTCATACAAATGTAGAAGTACTGCGTTACTTCCAGAATAGCTTGTCGTGAACAAGCCTGAGGTGTAACGTTTTCTAAAAGACAGAAAGAAAGCTATAGATATAGTATATTCTATTTTGAAAAAAAAATATTTTATTAGCAGGTCTTCCCCTCAACTATACGTGCATCGCAATTTTTAATGCCGCTACTCGAATTGCGTTTTAAATAAGAATTTTAATTAATTATAAATATCTTATGATATACGTATAACACAGATGAGTGTGAAGTTTAACACAAATATTTGTTTGTTTTTTTCTCATTTATATTGTAATATACTAGTAAATTTCCCTTTACGTAACTTTTCCAGCATTAAACAACATTAATTTTAATAATGATGATGATGAAAATGTTGATGATTTTAACTCACTTTCGTTCAAGATGATGTCATTAACCTTCTTGGAAACGAAGTAGATAAGAAATATATTTTAATATATTTTCCTTTCCAGAAACATCTTCTCAGCGGATCAATAAGGTGAAAACATTTGAAAATTCCGATGTCAAAATTTTCGCCTGATTTCACCTGGCGTATCACATGATAACATCTTTATAGTACACGCCGACAGGAAATCTAGAACTCTTCAATTATTTGATTATTTATCCTTATAACATCTACACAAAAAATTTCCTTTTATCACTGTTTAAAAGTAGTGTTCAAAAGGATTTTCTGAACTTAATTTTCTAGGGCACTCTGAAACGGATTGATTTGTAGTATTTATGGCCTTTAAGCTTCTTCGGATCAGGCCGCCTCTGTAACGAAATTTACTGGGTGTCGGTCACGTTTATCTCCACCTCTGTATCTCCAGAACGTATGGGAGTATGAGGAAATACTAAAACACTTATTCCATTAATTTTGAGGATCTATTATTTTCACTAAAAGAATTACATCCCTGACTTCTTTCCCCCTCTCGCGGAACGTGGAACGTAGGTGGGGAGCAACTCAAAAATTTCAAATTATGAGGAGTTCGAATAGTATATCGTTTGTAAGATCTTAATGAAAGAAAAATTTGGAGCAGCTCCGCGATCTATGTATTGCCCTGTTTAAACGACAAGAAGTCGAAGTTCAAGAGCGACTTTTTTAAAACCTTATTAGAAAGGATCGCTCTGATATATGACGGCCTTATGCCATAGCTGCCTGTAAGGCTCATAAATAAATATAAATTAAGAACGAAAATAATTATATTTTGATGTTTTGCAACGCATTGTTTTCTCCATTTCTAAGAAATGAATTAGTCCCGTTTAATTATTTTTAATGTTATTTTTTCGTTCGAATAATAATTTCCTTTTTCCTTCACAAGAGAAATAAATGAGGAATTACTTAAAGATTTTGTCTAAGTTCTCAATGAGTTGAACATTGCATCTACACCGCTTCATAAATTTTAATAGAATTATTTATTTTTCAACTTATTGTTTCATAATATTTTATTACCTAAAACCTCACGTACCTGGCACATTTTTTAAAAAACAAATTTCATGTTGGAAGCTTCCTTCACATAATGTGTTCACTTGGATTCTTCATGGAGTTTTAAACATTTTGTGGAGTTAAACATCACTGGAAGTACTGAGTGGCTATTGTTTAGTTACTAAAGCGTTGGTTTCGCACTCGGGAGTTCGTGGGTTCTGTACTACGACAGACTATTCTGACTGAGACATTTTAAGCTTTTTGTTGCTAGTCTGACCAAGCAAATGCCGTGATAACATCTTCAACCTAGACCCTAGTCGATTCATTCCTACATCATTTCCCTTACTCTATCCTAACATGAGCCATCGATACCAAATGAATTTAAGTACGTTTTCATATATTTTGCTTCAGAAGTTTATCTAGATAAAAAAAAGACTTGAAGGTAGAAAATAAAATTTTACACTAGGAACACGGAGTGGAAATAGTTCAATTGCGTGAGGATGCCGTCCCCTAGTCCCACAAAAGTATTGGAACAAGAAAATATATAATTTAACGAATGCTATTTTTCTACCCGAATTATTTATTTTAGTTTTATTTATTAATAGAAAACACACATCTTAGATTTGAAATAAGGAGTTCCGAGTTCCGTTACCAATGTGTATTAGGCATGTCTCCCTTTATACGAAAAAATATTTTCTCTCGCGTCTTACGAAACAGATTCCTATTATCTGCAATCTTTATTATATAGTACGTAATAGAGCACAAACAAGTAGGAGCAAACTCAGCTTCCAAACTACAACAGATGATATTAGGAACTAGAACTAAATGTACCACAGCACAAGGTTATCCTAGAAAACCTATATCTTATTTGATACATCTACAACCATCCGAAAATCGCACTATCAACTTCCAAAGATTAAGATTAAATTACTGCATTATGTTATTTTACTCACAGAAGTAAAGTACCCATCTGAAATGCTACAAAACTGTAGATTTAAATGTACTATTCATAAGTTATAACAATATGGAGTACACTTTTGCGTCTCAAACAGAAACAATGATGGATTCTTGCAAACTCAATAAGATATTCTAATTATCTTCGTCTCATATACAAAATATTAAGGAGAAAAAAAGAAACCTGATTCTTTTCAGTAAGTTAGTAGAACGTTCGAGAAAATAAAAGTTATGACACACTGGAACTTTATATACGTTGGTAATATAATGCGCTGGCAAACTTCAAGGGATAATAGTACACACAAAATAAGGAAAGACGTTCTGATCATCGGGGGTGGAAATTCTGACGTGTTTCGAAGCTATATGCTGCCGAAAGAGTGAGAGATGTACTTTCCATCTTCAAATTTCTAACATCATGAATGGTAGAACTGATGCGGCATGCTATATATCATCAAAGACTTCAAACCAGATTTATTAAAAATGCATATTCGAGCATTGAGTGCGCAAGGAATTCCCCAAAGGAAGAAGAGGTTTTCAGAAATTTTCTGAAGTGAAGGTGGCCCGAAAACTACATAAATTGATAAGTGCTATATGGAGAAAGGAGGAGCTTCCAAAAAAAACTGAAAACTTCAATAATAGTTCCGATTTACAAAAAAGGTGATAAATAGGACTGTACAAATTACTTCGGAATATCGTTACTTCCAACCTGTTACAAATTTTTAAGTAATATTCTGTTAACACGCCTACGTGTATACGTAAATGAAATAATTGGAGATCATCAATGTGGATTTAGAAGAAATAGGTCCACGTTGAACCAGATTTTCGCCTTGAGGCAAATTTTGGAAAAGAAATGGGAATGCAATGTAACTGTTCACCAGCTATTCATTGATTTAAAGAAGAATTATGATTCTTTCAAAAGGGAAAAGTTATACAGAATCCTGGTACAATTTGGAATTTCGAAAAAACTTGTTCAACTAGTGAAGATGTGTTTCAGCGATTCCGTAAGCACGGAACGAATAGGTAATATTATGTCAGATGGTTCCAAAATTCGCGACTTATTGAAACAAGGCACTCTACCTTATCACCACTACTGTTTAATTTTGCATTAGAATATGCAATTTCAAAAATAAAACAAAACAAAAAGGGACATTGAACAGTTCGAATGAACTGTTTGTATACGCGGGTGATGTAGATTTAATAGGGGACGATATATCAATAGATGCACTTCAAAGCAACACCGATGTCTTCGTAGAAGTGTGCGATGAGGTAGGTCTACAGGAAAACATAGATAAAACAAAATACATGATAACAAGCCGAAACACAGGGAATGAAGGAAATAAAACATAAGAATTAGGGATGAGGTCATAGAGAAAGTAAACAAACACTTGGGAGCATACGTAACAAGCAAAACTGAGGTCTCGGAAGAAATAAAAAGTCGCTTAGTATTAGGCAATGCATGTTTCTATTCAGTCCAAAAACTTCTAACCTCGCGATTAATATCAAGGAAATTGAAATTGAAAATATACAGAACGGTTATTCTGGCGGTAATACTTTACGGTTGCGAAAGTTGGAGTACGACCCTAGCAGATGAACATAAATTACGTGTGTTTGAAAATAAGATTTTGATAAAGATATACGGGCCGAAACTGAACGAGATGACTGGAGAATGGAGGAGACTGCATAATGAAGAACTCCACGGACTGTACGATTCACCAGATGTAAAAATAATGAAATCGCGACGAGTAAGCTGGGGAGGCCATGTAGCTCGGATGGGGGAAATACTAAGACCATATACTATTCTGGTTGGAAAACCGAATGGAGAGAGACCGTTGGAAAGACCGAGACATCGTTGGGAGGACAATATTAGAAGAGATCTTCGAGAAGTAGGTGTTCGTGATGATAACTACTTGATGTAGCCCAGGATAAAATTCAATGGCGAACGTTTGTTACTGCGGCGATGAACTTGCGAGTTCCGTAAGCCATAGAGTTAGTTAAAGGTAGGTCGAAATGAGCATGAATGGAATGTCTTCCCAGCAGGGAACAATAATTCATTTGCAATTTTTCTTCAGAGAATATCTGGGAATCGTCTACTTCCTTTGAGAAGTGCCTTGCGCACCCAATGCACAATTTTGAAATATGCAAATTTAGATGGAGTAATTATGAAGTCTTTGATGATAGCATGCCGCATCAGCTCTACCGTTAGTTGTATTTAATATTTGAACCCCTAAAGTTCATTTTCCTGTAGATCCGAAATTCGGCGGACTTTCCACCCAGATGATTGATTTTTTCCTTATTATTTTATGTATGATCACCCCTTGAAATTTGTCGGTGTATTACGTTAACACCCTGTATCAAGAAGAAAATGGACGCTGCTCATGCTCATCACCGAATAACCTTTCGAAAAGAAATACGTAAAATAATATAAATTAAAGGCATGGTGAAAGATTTAGTTACGCGGAGGAAGAAATATATTTTTATTTATGATTTATCAATTTAATATTTGAAATCCAGCATTTTCTCACTTTTTGCTTTGTTTTCATTCCTGTATATATTATTAAATGTACTGCATGGAAATGTCCGTATTTGAACATTGGTTAGATAACACAGCATACTATAAATAAACCTATCCTGCTCAATAATAAGTGTGGATTATTATTATTATTGTCATTATTATTACATATTACGATACAGGAGTGATATTCTAGTCGCATCCTCTTAGTTTTTTATATCATTTCCAGCCCTGTTTAGCAATAACCGGGTCAAGTTCCTAAAAGTACCTAAGAAAGTACCTTAGGTACACATATCAGTAAAATAATATAAACCTGTACCTAGGTACATTGACCAACTTGTACCTAGTAGCTGTACCTAGGTACAATTTAAGGTCAGTATCTAGTACCAGTACCTAGGTACAAAAAACAAGTACCTAAAATAATACTGGAAAGATAAGTTGAAGTATGAAGAGAAGAGGAATTTTATTTGATAAAATGTAGAAAATGCCTCAAAAATACATCTAGAAAAGCATAGAAAAATATTTTTAACAGTTTATTCGTATTCGCAGTCTTCGTCAAACTTTCATATTTCATCTTTTATCCCTTTACATCTTCCCCTTATGCAAACAATTTTCCAAAAGATGGAATTAATTTAGGAAACTTTGCAATTTTCAAATCGTTATGAAAAATTATCCTGCAGACTCCGAAAATCAAACCACGAACCTTTCAAATTATAGACGTTTACCTTTTCTTTCATTCGCTGCAGTTTCCCCACTTAATATTTGATACACTTTCGTATGTGTTTCAACTTCCATTAGAAATACATGGTAGCACTTGTAGAAGTTAATGACGCAATAAAAGGTCTATGTTATGGAATTGTTAATAAAGGCATGTGATACTCAGACGATAATTACCAATTAATTGTAATGAATAGTGCACATAGTTTAGGACCATTAATAATAATGAAATCAGCGCAAAACTGCAAGGAATAAACAATTTTAGTACGAAAGAGTTATGATAGAAAATTTGAAGCTTTCAAAATGTAGAAATAAAACTAATGAAAATAAGGAACTACTGAGGAGATAGGTAACGGACTAAAGATATGGTCGATAGTAAAGGAAGAAGAAACACTTTAAAACATTGTGCTACAAACTTTATAGTAAGATATAGTGAATGAGAACCGCAGAGGAGGAAGAGATATAAGCAACAGTGTGCAGTATTAACGACGATAAATGATACGCTAAGACAGGAAAGGAGAAGGTCACATGGGAATGTATGGAGGAAGCTAAACGTAGACTGAAGGACCTAGATGCAGAAATACCTAATTATGAAGAGGTCTGAAATTTTGAATGTTTTGTCAGTTAATTCAAATTTTATTGAAATAAGACAAGGAAATTACAATTTCACTCGTAATAATGATTTCACCTCAAAACTCCACTTCATTATGAAAACCGGAAGAGGGCAAATCGATGTATTGACGTCAAAGATTGATCCTACGACCTACCTGTTGAATTCATTCTCGAGTGTATGTTTTCTGCTCTCATTCACAATAGCAGAGCACTCTGTACAAATTGATCTGATGTTTGTATCACATCACCTCGAAGTTTCAGTTTCCACCAATGTGTTTCCAGCCTGTTATTCTTCGAATTTTATAGTCATTACTCTGTGTAATGTTTCATGTTCTTTTAGCTTTTACTGTATGAATTCGCTGGCCAATATATGTGAAATTATATCTGGTACCGCTAATGCAATATAGACAATTACTTTATTTAACGTAATAAAAGCTTTATTCTATTAACCATCTAAAGGAATCACAAGTAAATGGATGTTTTGGAGATAACTATACTTTTCAAAACACTATGATTCTTAAACACCACCATCCATATGTACACGCACCCTTTACGTGGCTATTATACGACGAGCTCAAAAACAAAAACGTTGGAAAGCAAGAGACAAAAATATTCAAAGCTTGATTGAGACTATGTATTGAGGGTACGGTTTTTATTGAATTTAATTAATTTATGGCTTACAGTCATCTCAGACTCAGGCCAAGGTTCGATTTTGAGCTTTTGTATGTTAATAGTTTTAAACATTTTACTCGTACATTCATGTGTCTGTACAAAATATTGATACTTTCTGCCATGTGTATTTGGTCATAATATAAACTCGAGTTTTGTAAAAATTAAAAAAAGGGTCACATCCTTTTGCATCTAGATCCCGGACTTAAAAAAAAGGTAAGCAATATTTGAATGATTTGAGATAACATGGGCCTTTTCATTTCTTTTATATTGGTTATCCAACCATCAATGAACTATGGACTTCGACACCAAATAACAATAAATAAAGATTTTCTTCAATATTTAAAAAAAAAAACTGCAAATAAAATCTAGACCTTTTCCATTTCTTTTGAAAAAGATTCATTACATCAAATGCCATGTGGCTCTGCAACCAACATTACATTACATTATTGTGTGTTGCATATAAGGCAAGGGAACATACCTTTTTCTGAGTTATTTCAACAACATAGCAATCACATTTTATACATTTTCGGTAGAAAATTAAATATTTCTCAAATGTATTAAATGCATCAAAAGATGTAATTGTGTTTTATATGTTGCGCTGCACTCAACCATCTAATAACTGAATCTATGGTTTAATTGTACTATAAAGTGATCCAAATATGATCCATATCAAAGTAAAAGTTCGTGTATTTTTTTTCGAACTAGTCTTAATTTTACATCTTTCCACAAGATGTCAATATAGCACTTCCTAAAACTATTACAGCGCGTATCTTGTCTGTGAGGGGTGTGTGGCGTGTAACAACTATTTACATAAAGCGGCTACATAAGGCACATTTTGTCTATTTTGAAGACTCCGAATTGTATTTTCCAATATGTAAGATATATTATTTTTGGAACTATTACTATCACATCAGTTTTAATACTATTGTTGCTACTCAGACACAAAATTATTAAATATTCATGTACAGTTATTTTTGTAAAAATCTTGTAAGAAACTGATAAAAAGTTAATGATGATTCAAACAAATAAGCAACTTGAATACATGCAGCAGATGGTCTGCATCCGGCAAATTATTTTAATAAAATAGAAAGCCACTTCCAAGACTCGCGAAAACAGAAATTTTACGAAACATTTTATGAAATTTTACATTAATCATTGTCAATTCAGTAAGCAGGTGTTACTCATCACGATCATTATCTCTTATATTTTTTAAAACATTCCAAGTCATTGCACACGTGCATGGCAATGGCCGACAAGACCGTGAACCATCCGGAAGAAAACATAAAATGAATTTAATATAAAAAGAACCCGAAAGTTTGGACATAGAGGTAGAACACCACAATCGATACGAAGTGACAGAACGGCCAAAGTAGTTCTCAAGAGTGAAATGAAGGTGGATCTTAAATCCAGGAGAAATAGATCCACCGACTCTGTTGGAGCCAACAGCTGCAGAAAGAAGAAGGTTCGATGTTTCATTGATTCAGTCTGGATGTTAGTTAATATTTCGTGTACTTGAACACCATTGTAGTTCTTGACAGAATTTATGTCTGTGTACTATCATTCTCAATGACCCCTTATCCCTTTTCCACAAAAAGCATCTCGCACAACCAAGTCTTTAAACCGAAACTCAAGTTACTACTCTCAAATTTTCCTCAGGCAAAAACTAAAAAACGACAAATTAAATGCTTCGGTTGTTAACCAACAAAACAGGCATATTAAATCAACACAACAATTCTATATTAAAAACGTACATGAAGTTTCGTTACTATCATCAACAAATCAGTCTGAAACAATAGTGCTTGGTGCTGCTACACTACCGAAAGTTATGCATAAAGTATTTGATGCCCACAGCTACAGCCAAAAAGGAAACGCATTTACGTTATTCTCGAATAACCCTGTATTAAAAGGTTTCTCTAAATATATTTTCATTCTTACATGATCATATCAGAATATATATATTCAAAAGTTTAATAAAATCTTACTATTCTTGTGGAATAACATCAGTTAGTCTGATATTAAAACTTTAATTTTACCATCCTAGTCCCTAGCAAAACATAATCATAGAAATATTTTTTTAACCTAAGGTATTGCCTACGGTACATTTAAAATGACGTAAGCTTCATTATTTCTAAATCCAAAACTTCTTTACATCTCTGTTCGATGTATTGTGATTGTTTGAAGAGGGTGAGCTAAAAGATGATGAAAAAGAAGAAACTAGAATTTAGCAATAAAAAGAAGTATAACCTTGACTTCTTTTTCAGCGTTTTTTTCCCCTTGAGCAATTGTTGAACCAGTGCCAAAAAGAACCTTTTTTTTCTTCAAATTAGGAGAAAAACTAGAATTGAGTAAAACGAGAGAGAGAGAAAGAAAGAGTAGTAGCGGAACAAAGTTTATTTTCCCTTGACACAGCCACGATAACATCTCGTATGCTCGAAAAGGAACTTACTCAAAACTCATTAATCATTTTTTGCTTGCACGCCACCCATTTCAACGTGAGTTGAAACACACAGAAGTAAAGGATCTAGAAAGGAGGAAAGAAAATAAGAAAAAGTGGAATTGAACTCATGAAAGAAGAGAGGATGAGAGACGGAAAGAAATATAAAGAAGTACAAGAGAAAAATTGGTGGTTCTGTAGGAATTACGATGTTTTAGAGAAAGAGGGAGAAAGGCTTTCAGTTTAGTAAGAAAAAAAAACGAACGACTATCGAATCAATAATATGAAGAAGGTTGCATTTTGCTCTTTGGAGAGGTTTGAGAGTGGTGGTCGCAGAAGACGCCTGGTGGGAGAAGCCATGCACTAGCTCTTGACAAAATAATCAGCTTATTGGTGGATCTTTCATAATTTATTGTAGCATACTGAATATTTCAGATAAATTCTAAACTCGTTCAGAAAGCAAGAAGCCACATAGATGCACTATCAACTACAAAAGAAATAAGGATCTGTCTCCGCCTCTCTCCATCCATCTCTCTCTCTCTCTCTCGTTCTCTCCTCCTCTCTGACTCGCTCTCTCTCTCTCTCTGTTTAGTACAGGTAGAAATACGTACCCTGGAGAATTTCTGATATTAAGGAGAGTAAAACAAATATGATCGATATTATGTATATAAGCAAACCTCTCAAAAGCTCTCCCGCATATTTTTTCATTCTCCTTGGACAAAGAACCAAAGTTTGTTTTTGTATTTTCTTCAGCGTTGAAATTGTATTATTTTATACGCCAAATACTAAAGGTTAAACTAAATGTTTTTACAATAATATAATGTTACATTTCCAACAAATTTATTTCGAACTATAAATTATCTTCTACTAGCTATTTTCAAGCGGTTTAATTAACAACGTGAACCTTCATGCATGCAATTTCATTACACTATCTTTAGAAAGGTTTAGAATTATCCCAGTTTAAATTACATTAAAGTAGTTTTGCGATCGGATTCATCCGCATATACACTTAAAAAAAATCGACCAGTTGGCTGGAGAAAGTCAGGAAACTTAGTTGAATGGAATGTGACTAACAACAGTCAGAAAACCTTCAGTCTCCAAAACTATTAAAGCAAAGAATACTTAAAACGTTACTCTACTATTATGTAAGTTCACAATCAGAATCTTGATAATTGTTGAAATGGGAACCTAAATAATAGTTGAGAAAATTTCTAAGTATTTTTCGCTTGAATATTTTTGGAAATTGAAGTTTCTGATTTTTTTTAGTCACGTTCCATTCAACTCAGTTTTCTGACTTCTTCCAGGAAACTATACGAAATTTTGTAACAATGCTGGGTGTTCGTAAACCCACAGCATACGTAGCTGATACTCCCAGTAGATAACAGCATCTCAATGCAACTACCTGCAAAGAACACACGTGATCCAGGCGGTAACGTTTTGAACTTCGGATTGTAATTGGATGGGCACGGCTTCGATTTTTTCCAGGGTTGTCCTAGTTTTACGAGGTCAATGCCAAGATAGTAGCTCGACTAAGAGAACGTGACGAGATAGCTCCTCAGATGTGACATTCTTTTGTTCAGTCAATAAAAGAAACTTTAGAAAATAAGTTAGTCATCCCTCCTCTCCTAGTTGTAAGATTACTGATTCGGGTCGGCACTGGGAGAAGTGGTATCGAGTCCTGTTTAGTGAGATTTCAAGGATTTTCCTCAGTTTTAATCAAGAAAATCCTGGAATACTTCCGGGACTAAGGCGTAGGCTATACGTGCCCCAAAAAGAAGCTTACTGAGTCATATTTTACCATAGGTGTCTCTCAAAGTCATATATTGTACAGATCTATGCCTCATTGTCTTGAAAATTGAAGATTGTGTGGAAACAAAGTTTCTTTCTATTAAATTACCTAAGTTTTTAACGGTAAATAGAATGCAGTTAAAGTTATTAGCCTACGTCGTAAAAGTATTACAGCATGATGTCTGTTTGTCTATCCGTAACACACCGAGCCGCCGTAGTTCAGCGGTATAGGGTTGGCGTAGTATTCGGGAGGTCGTGGGTCCGATCCCAGCGACAGACCATGCTGACGGAGGTCTTTCCAGGGCTTTCTCTCAGTCACACCTGTCAAATGCAGGGATGGCACCTTGAACATAGGCCCTGGTCGACACCTTTCCGAATCCTTTCCCCTCCCTATCCCGGCCTTAACCTTATGGAAAGGATTCAAGGGCTAGAAAAAGTTAGTCTTCTGGTTAACCTACACAATTTCGGATTCGGTGATTGGATTCTAATTACTTATCATGTTGTCTACGGAGGTATTAATTTTAGTACGATTTCATATTAAACAATTAGGATTGACGAATTATACCACTGAACTTAAAATACGTTGTTACTAAAATTTCAAAAATACTTTTATCTATATTATGAAGCTTGTTATATCAATATTTGTGCGTCTGAACTTTTGAGAACTTGAATTGGATAATGTATTCGAATATGTACCAGTTGTTCCAGCATTACATTTAATCTTTGGTTCAAAATGTTAATCAGACTACTTAACTTATGGTTTCATTGTTCGAACGCTATACAAATTGCAGAATTCGTAGCACTACTTAATATAAATACAAATTAAAGTAACAAACTCAACATCCAATTACATGATATTGATCAAACCTATCCACACATAAAGCAATAACTATCGTCAAACAGTTTTCTTACACATATTCTCTAATATTGGACGTTAATATGGGTCTGGTTTCCTTTAGCTTTCATCACATCCCGGAAACTACTGCCGTGTTGTGTAACCAGATACTTTAACGTTTTCTGAGGATCATTAGTTCATTAAATTACTCCAGAAGACCTTCAATCAAAGTAGCTACTGATATTGAATGTTGGGGAGTTAGTGTGCAATTGACGTTCAAATTCACCTCATATGTGTTCTATGGGATTTCGATTTGGAGTCAATGCAAGCCAGTCCTTTTCTCAACAAAAAATTCCCTCTACAGCTCTCGATTCATGATGTTTCAGTCCTCGTGGTAGTAAAGAAATATAATGGAACATTTTCTGTAATGTGGTTGTAGTGTAAGAAACACAGAACTGCTTAACATATCTTTGTAGTCTAGTGAATTGAGATTTCGGTGCTGTGTAATAAGTGGTCTGAGTCAATTCCATGAAAAATTACTCCACAACGGAGGGCTAGTTCCACCCGTACCCCCTTTCTTTACTGTGGAAACAACGAAGGAGTATTGGGAAACTTTTGATCGCAGATGTTATTTTTTTATTCTTTTGTTAAGTTGAAGTCTTGTCTTTCGCTTACAATTAGCACAAACATTCTGAGAAAATACAGATTAGATGTAATCAGTATAGTGCAAAACCAAGTCATACACATCACTAACAATGAAAGAGTATTACACTGAGCCGCCGTAACTCAGTGGTAGAGCGTTAGCACAGCATTCGGGAAGATGTGGATTCGATACCAGCGGTCGACCATCCTGACTAAAGTTTTTCCAGGATTTTTCCTTAGTCACACCAGGCAAATGCCGGGATGGCGCCTTCCGCATATGCCCTAGCCGACACTTTCCCAAATCCTTTCCCCTCCTCTATCCCGGCCTGAGCGTCAGATGCCTAAAGGCCATGCAAATATATTAACAATGAACATTTAACACAAAAAATGGACAGAGCAAGTAGAAAGTCGTTCCTGTCTAGCTGTAGACACTATCGATATTGTAAGTCTTATGAATTGAAATTGCTTCAACTATAAAGACAATTTTCTTTAAAATTAAACGTGGATCACTAGATCACTGCTGCAATATACAAGAAAATATTTGACAAGTCTTCAGACTCCATTATTGTCAAAACGATGACAATTTCCAAATATTTTTTGAACTGAATACCAATTTTTGTTGATTCTGTTTGTTTATCCTTACAAAATATTTTTTCTCTGTAAAGGACGTGAGCAATCAAACAAGAATCGTTCAGAAACAAAATATAAAATATGGTTCTCACCTCGCTGTTCTAAATCTGAAAGGGGTGTGAATTTTTAATCAAAGCTTGTTCCATAAAATACAAGAACAACAACATAATCTTGTTAAGAAGAAGTCTCACTCAAGTTTTCTTGACAATCCTAGATTAAAGAAAACGTAATTAGTTTATCTCAATATTACGAGATGGAGCAACATTCTCGACGAGCGATTGCAACACCATCTGACGTCAGTAACTTTTCCCATAAAGTTATCGCCTGCTATCTTAATTTAAACCGTCAGATGGTATTTTACTGGCATTTTTTTTATATTCCAATTATGATAAACTACGCGTTAGGAATAGCGAAGAACGCTTGATTAAGGAAATTTTCTAGCTCTAAATTGTTTTCTTTTCACATAGATGGAGGGTGAAACTTTTGACTTAATGCCTTATTAGCAAGATCTATGTAACGGCTTGAAAGACAATTAATTTTTTAATGAAAACACGTTTTGCACAAATGACGTCAGTGGCGTTAACCTTCAGGAAATTTAGATTAATTAAATCTTGTTTCCTGTGAATGTTTACAGAAACTTCTTTGTAGAAGTGTTAAGATAACTTTATAAAATGTTTAGATGCGCTCTTTGAAAGGCAGTGGTTGTGATATTTTATCAACGTTCAATGTTGTAATTTAATTTAAAAGTAAAAGAATATTGGTATAGAAAACGAAGGATATTCATCTAAGCTTTTAGGTATACTTTCGGTTCTAAATTTCAACGACAACTCTCATTAATACGATTAAATCAGAAACTCATCATTGTAAACAAAACTCTTGCCTACTTCAGTTATGTTTTATTTATTATGAAGCCTCTTAATTCAATCCTCTGATGTAAGTGTAGTTGGGAACGTAAGAAAAATCAACACGTTGCAAAAATTCACATCTTCCAAATATCTTTCGGAACAATAATGCTGCTCTAGTGAAGCTATAGCAACAAAGAATTTCTGAAACAACTAGAATTATGTAACACAGTAAATCTTTGATTGGCTGAATATAAGCACAGCCATTTTATAATTATACTTGGCTGACTTTTTCTTAAAAAGAAGTTAGATTCCATGTTTTACTAGACGTTTTATTCACGACTTAAACACAAATTGTACTTACCGTGTCGAAATACAGATCACTACTATCGAATATAGCCTCTGAGACGATTTACACATTTCCTCCTCCCCTATCCCCCTTGCTACAAGTTGAAGATAATCTCCCGGCAAAAAAATAATCTGGTTTTAAATATTGAAACCATTTTCGGACAATAAAACGTTTCCACCGAGCTTACAAACTCTAGTACCAAATTCTCAACTTTCAATGTTTTTTTTGTTTTTTTTAAGTCTTGCGAGTTTTAGGAATCTTGATATTATTATATCTTTCTTACTAGTGACCCACTCCACTAAATAAGAACATTAGAACTTCTCTGAGTATAGAAGTGATTTCCGTGGCGAAAAATATGAAGGTTGTACACCAAATTAAACCCTCTTGTAAAGAGTTATCAATCTCATCTAATATTTTTCGTGCAACTAAAAGTATGTTGAAAAATATATTATTTTTTTTCCGTTCTGGTATAATAAATACTTTCAGAACTTCAAACAGACAGTGTATCTTCTTAAAAGATAAATATATATAGTAATGACCAAATTCTTAATTTCTCTCTTTCTCCCCTAACTTTTTTGTAAATGCCTTTTAAGACGGTTACTCTGTCTCTTCGGTGGAGAATCTTTTCGTATTTATTTTTATTTTCCAAAAATTCCCTTTACTTTAGGATTATGTAATTAGCAACAATAATAACTTGTTTATCTTTTTACGTACTTAATACGTCACTGAAAGTTCTTTAGTTACAGAAAATAATGAATTAAGATGACAAATCAGTAAGTTACGATATTTCGACAAGATTCCCCAGTCTGGACTTCCTGTCCTGTAGAAGAAGAAACTGTGGTGGCTTAATAGTAGAATACTCACCTCTGGTGCGTGTAATCCCCGGTTCTGTTCCGGCTTGTACCATGTGCCCCTTGTTGTGGCAACATACCGTGTGCGTGTTTTTTCTCGAAGTTCTCCCATTTCTTCCCACTTTCTTTAATCCACCAATTTTTTCCTCATCATCCATTGGACCTAAAGCCAAATTTGCCTAAATACATCAAATAAAATTCAAACAACAAGAAATGCTATCTGTGATTCATAAAAGTTATTCATTTCTGTCGTAAGTACAGTACAAATACGTATACAGTTATAAACTATAAATCTACGTATGTTCTTATTTATGTCAGTATGGTACACTGGATGTTTACTTTAGGTAATATTCAGGAGTTCAAACGTGGTAGATTAGAGTAATATAATTGAGCAATTAAAAATTCTCTATCTTAACAACAAATGTGACTTTTAGAACCCTAAGACCTGTATGTTTAGAAAACTTTTCCCTTTAATGGACTTGTTAATATTTATTTTCTGTGTCTGTAAGAATAGGTTCTTAGTAATCACCGGTTACATCTAAACGGTTATTACGTTACTCAAGGAGAAAAATTGAATAGTCAATCCAAAATTTTCTATGCAGCACTCACACTACTCGCATGTGATAAATTCTAATCAGGACGTCGATAGACTCCCTGGCGTTGCCTTTGGAAAGAATCGATAGATATTGTTGTAAGAGTCACTCAAAACTAACCTTACCGAAGAAATTGAAGGAACATTCATGCACAAAATGTTATATCACATTTTTTTACATTTTTCACTTCCCATTTACCAATTGCGAACAAGATTCAAGATAGCCGCTATCAAAATGATGACCATAAATCTCGTACCCTCTTGGAGCTAAAGCATTCTAGCCATTATCCATTCACAGTCATTTAATTTCGATTATTTACTCCTTTATAAAAGAAAACGGGTTTCCAGTACTTTATATTTTGATTTAATTGCCTGGTTCATTATTATTCATCTTTTTCGGGGCACCCTGTCCCTATTTGTGGACCGTTTCATCTATAATTTTGGCTGTGCAGATTCTTCTAGGTACTGTACCTGTATACCAAGTTTTATTAAAAATGGCCTTCCTCTCATAGTGAGTGTCCGTTGCCAGTTGATTCACATTTGGAAGGTCCTGGTTTCAAGTCTAACTGCTGATCATCTTGCGTTAAGTTTTTGCTTGGATTTTTCTGAGTGGTATCAGGATAATGATGGGATGGTCCCTTTAGACTAGACCCTAGCCTCCCTGATCAAGGGATGTATAAGAGTCAAATAAATCCAATCAATATACGTACAAACACGTAGCGAAGGATACGAACCATCACTATATTTCGTAAGTAAGCTCTTCGTGAATCATGCGTTGAACTATTCTGAATGAAATCGTAATTGCATGACAATCAAATCGTTCGTGATCGATCAGCCCGCATGAGTACTTCAATTACTGATGAATTGTCAGTGTTTGTTGCAAAGACCTCTTTGCCTCTGAGCTGCTGGTTATTTATATTTGGTGTTCATTCAGAAAACTTTTTGGGTCACTATTTTTGTTGCGCACGTACTACTCATTCACCATGAACCTCTGTTAATTTCGTATGTGGACTTCGATGGGATGCAAATGATCACTCATAAAATTGAATTAGAGAGTAAATTCCTAGTTGAAACTATTATTTAAGTCATGTCACTATTAGACCATCAATCGCTTACATTAGAGCTTTGGAATTACTGTCATGATACGCTGAGCCATAAGCAGAAACGTTTTTGAAACCAGGAACACATAAAGAATGTTTACCGATGGGAACTTAATTTTTGATCAGTTGTCGTAGCATTGTCATATTTGTTATAGACGCAACAGCTTCTGCTGAGTCGGGTGGTTTAAACTTTCCCCTTCAATACGAACTATCTTAGGTTTGGTCCCCTGTTTTGCGCTTCCAGTTTCGGTTTTGACATCATGATGCTAACTGCAAACCATTTGAAGTAAAAATTTGCGGACTCTGATCCTGAAATCTAGACAAAGTGGTGTTGGGCATTATTGCCCTGACCACATTACACATGCCAAATTATGTATAAAATATTACCTCAAACTATTTCATTCGTGAATGTCAATTCTATCTCTTGGTTTCTGAGCCCCTAAATAGTTTAGTTGTCTGAACTTAATGCTTAGTGATTCATGCATAGTTGCTTTTTATCTTTCATTGTGTTGAATAAGTTTCAAAGAAACATTTTTTTGTTCTTATTGTCACTCTTTTCTTTCAAGTTTTCCGGATACCCAACACAAATAGGCCTATATGTCTGTTTTTACGCTCTGTTAATCCATTATTATTTGTTATCAAACTTTGGATTTATCATATATGTTGAATAAATGAGTTAGTACTCATACTGTACAAAAAGTTGAAAGAAGCATCGTCTTATTTCCTTTAACCATTTCTCTTTGACGTTTCCTGAGTCGTTATAAAATAACTTTACACCCTTCTGATCACAATCTCTTGGTAAGTGACAGAATGAAGAAGTACTAAAATTCACGAGAAATAGAAATCAGTGTGATTTCTATCTATGTATTTCACATAACACATTTGTCATGTACAACAGTAATTAGTTGATTAGAAATATATCAGAGGAGTGAAAAAGAACTTAGAACGCGCGATTTCTTAAATGCTTTGAAAATGCACGCTATCATCTTTGTGATCGAAGAGGGTAGATGATTTGTGAACTAAAAAATCATCATTATCATTAGGGTTCTGCCAATAGGGGTAATTCCTTTCAAGAAAGTTTAGTCCTCCTTTCCTTACTTTCTTCGACTTTCCCTTTGTTCTAGGGTGCGATTTTTCAAACTGACTTCAGAAAACGACACTGTTAATTCGATCTACGTTTTTAATGTTTGACTGGACATTATTTTTGAATAACTGCACCGATTTTGATTAAAGTTTCTGCATTTTGTGGAGAGCGACACCATTTATTTCGGACTCTTAACTATTGCGTTTTTACTTTCTAATCTATGTTGTCGCTAATATTACTTGTGAGCAAGAGCGCTCATGTTGTGATTTTGAGGGGACCGAGGACAGCGCCCATACAAATACTGCATCCTTTTTTAAGCTTTGACTGACATGACCCCTTGATTTTGTGCCATATTAATATAATTTTCTCTGATTAGGGGAGGCGAGCGCTTTTATCCTTTTGCATCTACACCTCTCGAATTGGAAACATTTTTCTGCAACTTGCAAGGTACGAATAAAGTGCTTACTAAAGTCATTCTTGACTTACACGAATTCAATGCACTGTAAGATCTAAGTTGTAATCGTCAGAGAAAGTACTTTTAAAAAAGAGCATATCTTCTATGTTGATAATATTGAAATATGTCTAAAGAAACAAGTAATATAAATCTTACTCTGTTAGTAAATTCGAAATTTACATTGATGTACATATCTGTACCTCGGATACTTCCAGAAAGATCGTGTGCAAATCTACAAAACAATGCCTGGCTAGAAAGTGACATAGCGCGATTTACCTCGGAGATACAGATATGTAATGTATATTATCGAATCATGTATGTATATTTTTTTTAAAAGAAAACTGCCTTTTATGATGGCATAAATACCAAACACCGTGAAATCAATTATGTAGATTGTTGTCAATTTTACGAGTATTCTTGCTGTTACTGTACGCACATATGATACCGTTAATTCTATCATATAATTACATTTCTCCGAGGCGAACAAAATAAACAGAGTGGGTGTTTTTCCGGTTTGTTTTGATTTGATTTACATTTTCAATTTTCTGTGATAACGAATCGCCGCCCACGCTGTCAGTACCACCTGCGAGAAAATACATTGGAAACGTACAGTACGTATCCACACATGCATTCACAATGTAATTGCTGATATTGGTTTCACACTAAATCCTGTAGATGGATAAAGCAATAACAAAAAGGTTTGTTTATCAAAACCTAATTTCAACATATAATATTCTTCGCAATGATGTATATAAGAATGAGTGGAGGTGCCTATTTCTTACACTTTCAAGGACTTGTCTCTACAAAATGGCTCTGAAAAAATTTCAGGTCCCCCACTTAATGAAAAAAATATTCTCATCAGGCGAAACTTAGGAAATAGTTCTCAATTTTGTAATATTTTTGTTAATATCATATTTCATAACACTAGGATATCTTCCATAGTGAATTGTTTTCATCACTAAAATCTGCTTTTCAAGATTTTAAATCACAGAACTGTCCCTTATAATAAAATAATTAAAAGGGGTTATTTTGTTACATGAAAAGAACCGACTTGCAATATGTTCCGTTTTCCTCACCAGAGAGCAAAGCAGTAGGTGTTATAAAACAACAGAGTCATCTAGAGTTAGTTTTGAGAGCTCACTGATCATCTACAGACAGATAAGCGTACGATTTTTAGTTACAAGTTGTAATCTCGCAATGCTATTGTATATTCAGAAGCTCAGTCTATGTTACAAAGTTAATGTAGCAAATTGATTGGAACGTTTTTGAAAATAATATTTCTACTGACTATGTGAAGAGTGTCATGGAGACTCTAAAAGATGTAAAGATAGTACCATTTTTGTTAATTGAAGACCTGAATTGAAAAACGTCCCAAGTCCACTTTTTCTCGTATTTGCATTTTTTTCTGTTCGTCGGTATCTATATTCCATTGCTATCCACTTGCATAAATATTCGCACCACTGAAACCCTTTTCAATACAAAATAATTTTCGCTGAATGGGATAACATACGAAGACTTCGGATTGTTTTTCGTTCCTCCTGAAAAATATACGCCGGTGGACTTGGGATGTTTTTCAATTCAGGTCTTCAATTATGTAGACTAAGATTAATAGAAAATAGTCAATGTCTAAGTTCAATAAGTTGTACAATTTGACACTATGACTTATTATTTTATGATTCATTTTATGACCATCTCGTTCTGTGTTTTCCGTTTGTCACTTGTTTATAGTATAGAATTGTGGGATTGAAGCCTTCTTTGCAAGAAGGGGGAAGAAGAACATTACAATTGTGGAAGTTTCTACTTTACTCTAAGAACACGATTGTCTGTTTGTTGATTTGATATTGAATAATACAAGAAATGTCTTTTACTTGTTCAATAACCGAGATTACAATTTGTTCTTTGAATTGAGTGTTTACGTAATACAACAGGGGAGTATAGTTAAGTCATAAACAATATTTCCTCCTTATGTAAGACTAACTAGGAAACATACGTTTTTGTGAATTTCATTTCTGAAGATAAATAGCAGCAACCTACCTACGAATGGAGAGAAATTCTTTTTTTTATAATCATGGGGTAGATAAGAAGCTATGGGAAGAAGAAGCAAGAAAATGAATTCAGTGGCTGAAAATGTTTAGCATAGAACATTCGACTTGAAGCAGACATGTATCGGCGGATCGTTTTGGAGACGAAAGCTACTTACAAATGATCAATCAAAGTTCACAGAAGGACTGGTATTATTTAATTTTTAATTGATTTTGAAGAGCACCTAAAAAACCTCGAAACAAATATGTTGCGAATATTTTCAAGCGAAAGTAAGACGTGGCTACGTAAGAAAGGTTGCGAACCACAAGAAAGAGTTCTGTTCAGATAATTGTGCTTTCTTTCTCACAAGAGACCATTAGGATTTTGTGAAGTCGATTCCCTAGCCGTTCTAAATGGTGTAATGGTATACTATGCATTTTCAGCCATCAAAGTCATTTCCTTGCTGACTGCTGCGCTTCCGCTGACGCTGTCTAACTATACTCTGACAGACTCTCTTCCCACAGCTCCTCTTCTACCCTATCCCGGCAAGAACAGAAGCCGAGATATCTTCGTTCGTGGCCAAGTAGCTTTCCTAGTACAAGTACTTTGAACATGACGCGACTGAGAGACGTGATAAGTCCAAAGAATCTTTCAAATATGTCTATGGACAATACTTCCTTATGTAGTCGTTTCTTGTGCCTTTCATATTGTATTTCCAGCTGCCGCACATGTTTTCTCCTAAATGCACTTGTTTGATTTTTGAAGTGATGGTTGGTGAAGGAGAGAATGTTTTTCTGAGGAAAGACTTTGCACATAGTTACTGAGTACTTACGGTGGGATGACCACAGTCCACAGAATATATTTTATAATTTTAATTGATTTTATGATGCTTCATCCTCCAAACAAACTACAGGAAAAGGCAGAGAGAAAGATCATTACAATAATAGACTCATGATAAAACCAGTTAGTGGTAACAATAATTGTAAATTAAGGAAACATCATAGCCATGGTTGAAGAAAGTAGGGTCTATTGCTGTAGTTCGAAAGATATTTTCCAGGTGCTTATATTCTATATTTGCGTGTATATATTCCTGCCAAGAAATATGCCTGTTCAGTTTGTTAGCTTACTCAGTTCCCCGTGGTGGAGTATATCTAACCAGCCTACCCACTAAATATGAATATCAATTAAGTCAGCTAGACAAAAGAAATAGATTATATTAAACATTTTTGGTCACTTATTGTGTGTGGATAGAGTTGCTGGATAGTCCTCGTGCACGGAAATTAAATTATGGACTATGAAAGCGGCTAACCAGAAATAGCGAACATAGATATCAATCATTTTCCTTTGTGAACCTGAGTCGATTAACTTATTGTATAGGTCGAGTTCCCTGGATATACCCCAGCGTTAGAAACTAAATTTTTGCCGTCACTTAAAATGTATTTTCTGTTATTCTTAGGCCCGCCACTTCTCTCAGCTGACATTCTATTCGACTAATTATTTAGTGCTTGAGTGTTACTTTCCTATGGTGGAATTTGAATTTTATCTTAAGGCCATTAGGCAACTTTGACTCAGCCCGAATGGATGATGGTGGGATGGAGGAATGCTGAAAGTGGGAGGATACTCGAGAATCCCGAGAAAACCCACGCAATCGGTGTTTGTTCACCACAAAGGTTACGTGGCATGAGCCAATATCGAAGCAACGACCCCACGGCCCACACGTCAAAGGTGAGCGCTCTACCACTGAGTTATCGCGTCCTTTTTCTGTCGTGGGTTGATACATTCTTTGCATGATCGTGTTGAACTGAATTGTGAACTATTTATTTTTTAAATATAAATTAATTGCATTAATCTACATATAATTACACCGATAGGTGTCAGCCTTAAATTTTGAATAGGTTACTAGAAAGTGAAGATTTTTTTTAACTGTGTTTACAATCTATTTTACTTTCTTAAACGTACTTTGTACCAAAGCTTTCGACAGTAGTGTCGAAGAGATACAGAATAATGGGTTAAGTTAATATTATAAAAACAACAAAGATCATTCGTACGTAGTTTTATGTACCTTTTGTACAAATTGGAGGTTAAATTAAATTGCAATCTATTTTAGTGATACGATAAAACTGTAGTGACTTAGCTAAAAAAATCGTGACAGACTGGATTAAAACGAAAGATTCTGCGTAGTTCATTGATACCCTCAGTACAATTAGTTTGTAGGGAGGAGCCCGATTTTTGGGTCCGCCATCTTTATTTTCTTCAAGATTTTTCGACTTTTCTTCAAAAATCGCTGATTATCTTCCCCAGTGGTTGAGTTTACAGCAAAAAGTGTTCAAATATCTTATTTACCATTACATTTCCTACAATTTGAACCCAATACCGCTTTTGTAGCTTTCATAGTTTTTTAGATACCCGCTTTCAAAATCTGATTTTTTTTTTAATTTTCGGCTTTTCTTCAAAAATCACTGATTATCTCCCTACTGGGGAGTTTAGGCATAATCTGCCACTTGAATCAATCCGAACCGCATGCGCGCGCTGCTTCCACTCTGAAGAGATCAACAGCTTAACTGAGAACCCGGTAGGTAATCATGGGATATCATACCCCATCCTCTCCCACCGGGATCCCATTGGCTGTGGGTCCTTTCAGGTTGCGTCCGGAACGGACGGCGTGAAGGTCGATCAGCTTTATTTTCTGACAATACATGACAGTACAAAATTAATGACACAGGTATACAAATAGTGAGCAATAGGTATCAGGTAGTTTACATGGCAAATACGTCGATTCATAGAATACACTACAGCAATGTTGTCGGACATAATAAACACTTGTTTAGGATACATGAGAAGGGCCTCCACAGCTGCGGCAAAAAAACTCGGTGACAGAGATAGGATATGCTTGAGAGAAGCGAGCCACAAAAAGTTCGGTACCATCTTCCAACACAAGTGTGATGGACATAGTGGTGCCATCCACAAACACAGTAGTACGGACAAAGTCGGGTTCAAACAAATCACAAGGCATTGATAAAGTTTTCTTAAGTTGAAGTATTGTCCATCGAGGAAATATATTTTCGGTGAGGGTAGACACTAGCGGAACGCTCAACGATGTAAGAGGATCGGCCCAACTGATGTAGCCAGCGACGATTGTAAGAAGACGGGCAGGGGCTACCGAAAATAGCGTTGGGACAAAGCGCAAAATATGAAGATACTTAGGCAAAATAAACACTGACATAATTATTGTTGACACTTTAACTCCCAGGCAAACGAGTTCCTTAGTAGGCATTAATACATTTTATATATATATATATTAAAGCTGCAAGTATAGAGTTGCAAAGTATCGACACTGCGTGATTGTGGCCCATTCTACTCACCTTTTTTGCTTGTCAACGGAGACAAATTCGATACAGAAGACGAAGAAGGAGGGGCTCCGCAAGACTGGGCCCTTAATCTCCTCATTATCCAGTTGACTTTTGGATGAACCCTTTCGCATACCCGGTCAAGTACGAAGACCCCGTTCCTGAGCCGCTGAAACAACTCCCAGATCCTCTCGCCGACCTTCTACTTGAACTTGATCTTCACCAAGAAGAATTATAGTGGCCTCCAGACGACGAGTTGCATGGTATGGACACTGCGTGATTCACTTGTGACACTGAGCCGTAAAGTAATATGTCATCATAATACACAAGATAATTCCACACATCACTGTCTTTTCGCATGGCCGCTTGCATTAACAATGGCGATAATGTGCATTCCATTAGTAACCTCTTGAAATGAAAGTATCTCTTTCCACATTTAATACCGAAGAACTGACGTGTATAAGCGGCTAAGGTGATGTGGTAGAAAACGTCTCTGAGGTCAATTTTGAAAAAAATAGTTTCTGTTGATACTTTGGTCGCCAAGTCCGTGACCCGTGGTAGTGAATGGGAGGGGTAGAATAACAGGAGGTCCAATCATGGCATTCGTATATTACCCTTACGCTGCCGTTTGGTTTATTGACTACAAAAACAGAAAAGGAGTACTCTATTAAGTAGGAGCAACTCCTTAGATGTCTGCTGACGATATGTCCTCAAGAATTGGTAAGAGCGCACGAGGAGTGCCATGCGTGGCAAAGTGACAATATAATATAAAGTATCCGGCGGAGTATCATATAAAGGCGATGCGGTTACCTATTCTCCATGGTGCGAAAAGGTTTCAATATCTCAGGATTGAGAGACTTCGGCAAACTGTAGAGCTGTGGAAGGGAAACGTCCCAATCTTCAGAAGTATCCCTATTCGAAGCAGAATTTTCGGGCGTCTCTGCTTTATCTTCATCAACAAAACGAGAGTTTTCTGGAAAGTCCATATCAGGTGCAGGTTGGATCTTGAATGTGTCGTCTCCAGAATTCCCAATCATCAAGTAATAAATTCCAGGATTCCCGGATTAGAAGGTCGCAAAGAACATCGGCGTTGCGAGCCAGAGCCAAATACAATAACATCAAGCGGAGGTCGTGTGCAGGCCACTGTAAATCTTCTTGGTGGAGGGCAAGTTCAAGGTGAAGGTCGGCAAGAGGATCTGGGAGTTGCATCGTCGGTTCAGGAACGTACTTGACCGGGTCGGCTAAAGGATCCACCTAAAAATCAACTGGATTTTGAAGAGGTTGAGGGCCCAGTTTTGTGGAGCCTCATTTTCTTCGTCTTCTGTGCCGAATTTGTCTCCGTTGACGAGCGAAAGGGTGAGTAGAATGGGTCGCAATCACGCAGTGTCGATACTATGCAACTCTACATTTGCAGTTAATATTAATAAAAGTATATTAGTGTCTACTAAGGAATTCGTTTGCCTGGGAGTTAAAGTGTCAACAATAACTATGTCAGTGTCAATTTTGCCTGTCTTCATATTTTTGCTCTTTGTCCCAACGCTATTTTCGGTAGCCTCTGCCCGTCTTCTTACACTCATCGCTGGCTACATCAGTTGGGCCGATCCGCTTACAACGTTGAGCGTTCCGCTTGTGTCTACTCTCACCGAAAATATCTTTCCTCGGTGTACAATACTTCAACTTAAGAAAATTTTATCAGTGCCTTGTGATTTGTTTCAACCCGACTTTGTCCGTAGTACTGTGTTTGTGGATGGCACCCCTATGTCCATCACACTTATGTTGGAAGATGGCACCGAACTTTTTGTGACTCGCTTCTCTCAAGCATAATCCTATCTTTGTCACCGAGTTTCTTGCCGCAGCAGTGGAGGCCCTTCTCATGTATCCTAAACAAGTGTTTATTATGTCCGACAACATTGCTGTAGTGTATTCTATGAATCGACGTATTTGCCATGTAAACTTCCTGATACATATTGCTCACTATTTGTATACTTGGGTCAACAATTTTGTACTATGTCATGTATTGTCAGAAAACAATGAAGCTGATCGAGCTTCACGCCGTTCGTTCCGAACGCAACCTGAAGGAACCCACAGCCACGATTCGGAAAGACATCCGCGTTCGGACAAGCACTGCACTATATATATTCAAGAAAACCCAACAAACTACCGGTATTTCAGGTTCATATAGCAACCTATAAAAGGTCAAAATTTTGAAAGCTTGTATCTCGAGAACAATTAAAACTACAAAAGCGGCATTGCACTCAAATTCTATTAATTTGATTTTAAATAAAACGTATTTGAACACTTTTTGCTGCAAACTCTGCCATTGGGAAGATAATCAGTGATTTTTTAGAATAGTCGAAAATTTACCCCCAAAAAATCAAAACTCTGAAAACTTGTATCTCAAAAACTATGAAAGTTACAAAAGCGTTATTAAGCTCAAATTGTAGAAAATCAACGTTAAGTAAGATATTTGAACACTTTTGGCTGTAGACTCTACACTTAGGGTAATAATCAATGATTTTTGAAGAAAATAAAGATGGAGTAGTATTTGAAGATAGGGGACCCGAAAATCGGGCACCTCCCTACAGATTGATTGTACTGAGGATATAGAAGAACTATGTAAAAAATTTTCCTTTTATCCAGCATGTCACGATTCTGGCTAATATTTGCACTAAGCAACTACACTAAAATAGGTCAACACTACACACTAGTATATAGCGATTGAGTTCTTTCATTTGGTCGTTATACTTTTAAAATTATAAGAAGGAACCCTGAGAATGAGGAGAGTTGACGTCAGGAAGCACATTTGGTATTAAAAGCTGTGTCAAAACCATACTGATGGGTAGTCTAAATGAAGCCTCGAAAAATGTTAGGGCGTACACCGTAGGCGACGCACAGGGTTTCGCCCGGCTTCTGTGAGATATAAGTTAGGGCTACCGAGTCGAGGACGGGCTCGATTAAAGAAACTAAGTCCAATTGAGCCTAAAATTAGGTTCACTAAATGTAGGGATGATGAATGGAAAAGGAAGAGAGATTGCAGACTTAATGGAAAGAAGAAAGTTTGAGATCCTGTGCTTCCAAGGAACAAGATGGAATAAGGGAAGAGCGCTAGGAGGTGGCTTCAATTTGCTGTATAGTGGAGCAAATGAACATGGAAGGAACGGTGTGGGAATTGTTCTTTCAAAAATAGTGTAGTAAGTGTGAATAGAAAGAGCGACAAAGTGATGAGTATCAGGATGTACATGGGTGAAATGATCAATGTAGTGTGTGCGTATGCTCCGCAAGTCAGCAGCGAGGAAGAAGAAAAGATATAATTCTGCGAGCATTTGAACAATGAATTTCGCAGCATACCCACAGAGGAAAGAGTAATTGTGGGCGGTGAGTTGAATGGACATATAGGCAGAATCAGAGAAAGTATTGAGAGGATTCACGGTGGCTGAGGTGTGGGAGATAGGAACGAAGAAAGAAAAAGAATAATAGACTTTGCAACGGCATTCGATCTTGCGATTTGCAAGACATTTTCCAGAATAAGAAGAATCATCTTTTAACTTACAAGAGTAGTGGAAAAGAAAGTCAAATCGATTTCATCTTGTGCCGAAGACAACATCTTAAGGGAATTAAGAACTGCAAGGTAATAAATGGTGAAAGGGTGGCCCCGCAACACAGAGAGGTGAGTGTGAACTGGAAGTTTGCAAGTAGAAACAATAGGAGGCCGCCAAGCAGAGAGCCCAAAATTAGATGGTGGAGACTGAAAGAGGAGTAACTAAGAAATATTCAGAAAGGAGGTAATGAAAATAATAAATCTGGAAGAAGAGGATGTGCAGAAATGGTGGAATGTAAATAGTAGGATCATGCTAACGGCTGAAGACAAGACTTGGATAGACCCTCTATAGGTAAAGAGACTTGATGGTGGAATGAGAAAGTGCAAGAAGCTATTAAAGCGAAGAGAAAAGCTAAAATTAGATGGAATGCGTCAGGGACAGAAGAGGATAAATATAGATTCAAAGATGCTAATAAGGAAGCAAAGAAGGCAGTGGCTAGATCAAAAGCGCAAGCCTGGGATGAACTGTATGAGTTTGAACTTTATTTATGGCCTAGGCATCTAAGGCTCAGTCCGGGATAGGGGAGGGGAAAGCATTCGGGAAGGTGTCGGCCAGGGCCTATGTTGAAGGTTTCATCCCAGCTGTTGCTTGGTGTGACTGAGGGGAAACCCTGGGAAAATCTCAGTCAGGATGGTCGGCCGCTGAGATCGAAACCAACCTCCCGAATGTTATGCCAACGCTCAACCTCTGAGCTATGGCGGTTTGGTGTGAACTGTATGATGAAATTGAAACACCAAGTGGAACGAAGAAGCTATACAGATTAACAAAAACCAGAGACAAGGCAACAAAGGATATTACCCATATTAGGCAAAGTAAGGATGATCAAGGATTAGTGCTTACTGATGAAGACAGAATCAAAGAGAGATGGACCAGATATTTCGAAAATGAAGAAAATCGGAGGAAACTTCTTAGCGATGGAACTCCAATTCTTGGACCAGCACCAAGAATAAGCTGAGAAGTAGAGAAAGCGTTAAAGAAGATGAAGACGGGAAAAGCTACAGTCCTGATTGCATACCAGTAGGAGCGTGGAAGAGTTTGGGACCAGAAGGTATAAATATTTTATGGAATCTGATGCAAAAAAATATGAGCAGGAAAAAATGCCGACTCAGTGGAGGGATAGTGTCATTGTACCAATTTTCAAGGAAAGGGAGATATACTGGATTGTAGAAACTATAGAGGAATCAAACTACGATGTAACCTGGAAGAAAATTGAAGAAGGAAGATAAAGAGAAGAAACATCAATATAAGAACAATTTTAATGTATGCCAGGAAAGGAACAACGGATGCAATGTCTATATTAAGACGAACTATGGAAAACCCTCAGGAAAAGCGAAAACGATTACATATGGTATTTATTGATTTGGAAAGGCCTACGACAGAGTACCACGTCAGGAAGTATCGAGATGTTTTAGGTAGAAAGGAGTGCCAGAGAAATATGTAAGGATAATCCAAGATATGTATACAAGAGCTAGATCTCGGGTAAGAAGTAGTGTGGGGTTAACACGGCAAATCCCTGTTATGGTTGGATTACACCAGGGTTCAGGCTTAAACCTATACCTCTTCAACTTATTCATAGACGTTATAACTCAGGATGGGAGAGGTGAAGCACCCTGGTTTATGATGTTTGCCGATGATATTGTACAACACAATACTAATTGAAAGTAGAGAGTTGGAAAGTATCTGGAAGATGGAGGCCTAAAGAATACGTAGTAGTAAGAAAACTGAACTTCTTGAGTTTAACGGAGAAGAAAATGCAGGACTGACGTTCCATGAATAACGATTGAATAGTGTTAAAGGTTTTAATATCTAGGCTCACCAGTTACTGCAAATGGTGATTTGGACTCGGAAATAACACACAAAATGCAAGAATGATGGCAAAATTGGAAGTAAGTATGTAAAGTTCTCTGCGACCGCAGAATCACGGTTAAAGAATAAAGGGATGGTCTACAAAACAGTGGTTAGACCAGCAATGATAATAACAGAGCAGAAACATGGCAAATAAAGAAGGCACAAGAAAAGAGATTGGATGTTACCGAAATGAGAATGCTACGCTGGATGTGTGGGATAACAAGAAGATACCAAGAGAGAAATGTGAGAGTAAGAGGAACAACCAAAGTTGTAGAGATATCCAAAAAGATACAAGAAAAAAGACTGCAGTGGTATGGACATATAATGAGAAGAACAAATGGCTATGTAGTCAGAAAAGAATGGGAATGGAAGTGGATAGCAAGAGAGGTAGAGGGAGGTCAAGGAAGAAATGGATAGATAGGGTTAAGAGTGATTTCGGGAAGAAAGGTCTGTAATGGTAAGAAGTTCAGCCAGGGTTTGGTGGAGAAGACTAATCAGAAACGTCGACCCGACGTAGGTGGGAAAAGGCGGTGAGAAAGAAGAAGAATGCCTAATGACCTTGGCCTGGTACATACAGGATCAGTAATTGAGCCCTCCCCATCTACCAGCAAACGTTGAATATTGTTGGCACGAAGTTTATTAATACATCAAACTGAAGTAAAAAATCGGTAGTTTCTAAAAAAAAAAAATATCTCCCATTCCCACGACATGTTAAGTAGTCCTGTAAGGGTAGTCACACACCAGAAAACGAAGAAAAGGGGAGCAAAGGAGTGCAGTACTAAACCCATATGTGAGTGCTTAATTCTCCTAAAACGCCACCATTTACATATTTATATTTAGCATGGCTATTAGACAAAAAAAATCGCTGCAACTTGGTTCTTTGGGTGTGGGGCAATCATACGTTGACTCAAACCACAAATAAATAAATTTAATAGTATAAAAGAACCTACTTTAGAATCAAATCCCGTCATTTTAACGTGAAAGAAGTAGGCCCGTAGACAGCCGGAAACTTTAGGGGGGCTGGGCAAAATTTAGGGGAAGGGGAAGTCGATATATCAAACATATTCCTTTGCGGTACGAAATTAATAAAGAAATGAGCGGTTGCATAACAAACAGGGGTAAATTACATAAACTTCCGTGAATTTCCTGTACTTTTATCAGTAAAAGAGACTGCCATGGCCCAGTTAGATATTACTGATTACGTTTATCATCTACACTCATACGGAAAGTCGTCTTATTCGCGCTTACTTCTATCCATATTTACTCCAGAACGTCTGGAAATCCATTTCTTCCTTTGGGCCATCTCTTGCGCATCCATTGCATAATTTTGGAATATGCAATTTTGGATAGAGTAGGTAGGACTCAAGTCTTTGAGGGTGCCATCAATTTGTGCATAAGTAATAACATAGATATGTTCTCTTTGTCTTTTCTTAATGGTTTTGGAATTACAAGCTTTGGATTTCATTTCCCCCACACTTTCGGAACCATGTAGCGCCGAAACTAAGCATTTGTGCATCCTCGATGGTCTATACGTTTTTCTCTTATTTTCATAAAAGGAATTTCGTGAGATAAGTATGTACATACATGTTGCATTACCTCGCCGCAAATATTACACATAGCTTTCGCCGATAAGGCAAGATTACGGAAAAGTAACAGAGAAACAGTAACGTGAAACTGGTTGATATTTTAGACTTGATTTAACCTAGGCCCGTCACCAATCAAACTCTCCTGATATTTGAGGGATCAATTGATTGATCTGATGAAGCATATGAGCCAAAATATTACGTAAAATTATCACACTATTATTCAAAACTAATCTACAAGCATGGCATTATCATTTCCAGAAATTTAAGATAGCTAAAGTTTGGAATCATCTATCTATTTCTCTATTTAAATCGAGACAACCAGACCAGTGTCGGTTTTCGATACTAGCCTACAGTAGATTTTACTCAATCTACTTCTTATAGTCTGATCATTGGGGAATCGAAGCCCTATCTTTGGAATTCAATCAGCACTTCCTTTCACTTATGTGTGGGAAGATTCTTATTGAAGTGGATTCTATTTATCGTCTTTAGGCACCTAAGGCTCAGGCCGGGATAGGGAAGGGGAAAGCGAAGATTCTTACAGGTATATTTGGGTTGATATGTGTAGTAGGTTCAGTGGAAACTACTTGTGTAACTTCTCCAGTTAAAAGGACTTCACGCTTCATAAATAATTCTGGACCCCAATAAGCTTTATTTTTAAGCTCAACTACTTCTAGGCACGATATTTTGGATTTCGCATTGTAACGTTTGTCCGCCTGTCTCTCACAAACCAAATATTATATCGATATTTATAGATAAAAGATTTATTTTGTATCTTTGCTATTTGGTTCTTTTATTTCTTTACGAATTGAATCAATGCGTGTTTTTCTATTGGTTGATTTCTTTCCTTTGATCCAACATTTTTTATTTATTTATTGGGGTAGAAAATAACATAAAAAGATGATTTCATTTTCTCGTGTTCATCGTGGGTAAAACTTTTCGAAATGTTCTTATTCATGATGTTTTCACAAATCTATTTCTTTGCATTATGTTTCTGTAATTTAATGCTAAGTATAAGAAGTGATAAATCTGCTTGCTATCTTTTTGTCAACATTTTCAGCGTTTCGCCTAAGCGACAGGTCCTTTCAAGCAGGTTGATTTTTCTCCATTTTTCTATTTCTCCTAGCCACGATTGGACTAAATACAAAGATTTCGGCGGAGGCGGAGAATCCTTGTTGCATTATTTGTTTCTGGAAGCTGTGTGGAATTTTTGTTCTTTTAATTTTTATTTACTTTTTTTTTTCGTAAGGAGTTGAACAACCCCAACGGTGCCTTACGTGCTTTTGTGCTTTTATCTGTTAAACTATCCCTATATTTTTAGGGAAAGTTTCTCGAGTTCCTGTGGGGGTATCAGTTGTTTGTCGCAAGCTGGAATCGATTTAGCCAGATATTTTTTGGGTTAGCTACGTTTTTTATTGAACAAAGAAAAATTGATGGCGTAGGTAGACTGCTAATTTATGGAAGTGAATACTTCAATGTTTATTCTTAGAGTATATTTTTTATATAAGGAAAGCATAGTCTCTTTTAAATGAAACTAAGTTCAGGTGATGCCTGCAAACTTATCTCATTTTTTTTTCTCTAATTTGATAAAAGTTGGTGTGCATCTTCCGAACTGCACCCGATACGTCTGACAATAAACTTTTATTATCGCAAGACGTTAATTCACGTTTGACTATTATTTGGTAATATCACGCACATAAAAAACTTGCAAAACGAATTTTCAACTTTGCAAAGTCTATAGCACCTCTTCTGAAATTTGCTATAGAAAAGTAGTTCTAGAACCATGTATAAAGGTAAGCAAGATAGTTCAGTCGCTCTTTCACCCACCACCTTCGAACATCGATATGTCACCTAAGACGTAAATGGAAGATCAAAAATAGTCTCCATCAGCATCGACGACCTTCTGCCAACGTTCTGGAAGGCCATGAATTCCCTTGCGGTAGAACTTGGTGGGCCGTGAAGCGAAGAAGGTATCAAGTGCATTATGCACCTCTGCTAGGGATTTGAACTGGCGTCCTCTAAGGTGATTGTCCAAGGAATGGAACAGGTGAAAATCGGACGGTGCAATGTCCGGGGAGTATGGCGGATGCAATAGTGTTTCCCATCCAAGGCGTAGAATGGTGTCCCGGGTCATCCTAGCCACGTGGGGCTTAGCGTTGTCCTGTAACAGGAGGACCCCTTTGCGATTCAGAAGTGTTTTGAAGTTTTTCCACAGTTTTGAGTTCTTCTTGAACACGGCTCAACTGCTGACAGTACACAGTTGCATTGATGCTCTGACCAGCTGGTAGCAGTTCCCGATGCACGATGCCGCGAACTGTCCACCAAACACACAGGATTACCTTTTTCTGTGCAATGCTGGTTTCGACTGTTTTGGAACCGGTTTATGGGATGCTAACCAATGATGACGGCGCCGTGGAGCTTCGTACAGGACCCACTTCTCATCACATGTCAACACCCTGTCCAGAAATGGCTCCTTCATCAGACGAAACAGCAAAGAAACAAAGGGTCTGCTCGCGTTACCTTCTGGCCCGGTGTCAAATCATGTTGGACCTATCGACCCAATTGTAGTGCTTCCCAAGTTGATGGAAGTGCTGCCGAATGGTTTCTCCACTCACACTGAATTGTAGTTCCAGTTCCTCACGAGTGTGGCCACTGTTCGCCTCAATTGCTGCCTGAAGATCTTCATTTGGTACCTGTGTTGGTCGTCCTGCACGTGGTGCGTCTTCGAGTGTTTTGTCACCGTCTTCAAACTTGGTAAACCACCGCTGCACTGTCCGCGTAGTCACTTGCAGCTTTGAACTTCCACAACCAGGTAGTATGTTGGTTATACCCACACCAACAACTGACCTTCGCCTGATCTCCATTCGCATTCAACTCATGGTGTGAGGGCCGATTGAACACATACCTCCACAAAAAGCGACAAAACTTTCTTGGTTTCCTTTATTTTATAAAGTGCTGAGTTTTCGATTCATAAGAGTTGCATTCGATTCAAAAATAATAGAATACGATATACTGTATAAAAACATACATTTGTACTAATAATATACATTTAAGAGCATTTATAGAAAATTATTAAAATGTTATCAAGTATATGATTGACCTCTATTTTTTTATACATGTATGAAAAGTATTAGAACATCGTGGTAGGGAAATTTTAGGGGGCTTATCGCCCCCTTGGCTACGCGCCTGAAAAGAACCCAAGAGATAACTTTGTACAGGATACACCTTTTTAGTACTCTGAACGCCCAGAAATGAGAATGGTAGAAATAATTATACGCGACTCACAGACACACACACATTTTGACCAACTTCAAGATACCCCCTATCTCATTAAGCATCCCACACATGACCAGTGGTATGTGAATTTCATACAAGGAAGTTGTCTTGAGCCAAAGTTGCCTAAAGAACTTAAAAATTAAATTCAAATTGATATAAGGAAGCGTTTGGTGAAATAAAAAAGAATCGTGTTCACTTTTAAAATGCTCTAAAGGGTGTGTGGGTGTGTGGGTGTGTGATGAGAATCAAAAACTTTTGAAATCAATTGTCACTTGATCCACGTTGTTATTTACGAAAATTCAAGATTTTGCCATTAGACCCTAGAAAATAGAGCAAAATGTTTAATCGCAATGATTTGTACCTCGACAAAACAAAGCTTTCGGGATGTTTAAACAAATTGCAGTTGGTTATGGAACTAATAGGGGTGAGAAGTTCTCGTTGGGCAACCCTGTATATGAGATAAGATTATTTCAATACTGTTTTCGAATTGACAATGTATCAATTATAATAACATATTGAAAGGGATCGGGTACTAATACCATTATCCACTTACAAGTCCTTGAAAATTGCCCAGTATTGTTATTTCAAACTTGATTGATTCATCCTATATTACATGGCAAGACAATGCATAATACTATTTATTAAACATATCTAAACTAATTAATTGTTGAGAACAGCAATTGATTGTAATTCCTATTTATTAATTACGTTCACCAGTGAAGTGAAAGTCAATTTAACACAAAGTTATGGTAGCGGTAGTAAATTGCAAGGGATCAAGAGGATCACCTCAACTGGGGCAACTTCATGACTAATATGTTTCGGATGATTCTCGCGGCCGGAGAAAAATGTACGCAATACATCACCGGATCGCCACAGGATCAATTTCACAGCCAGCAGGATTAACCTTAGTGATAGCCGCAGGAAAGCTCTGAGCGGGTGAAAAATGTTATCTAATGGATATTAAATTACTATAGAACACACACACACAAATGGTAAATGAAGGATCTGGTAGAAGCAAGGTTTATCCCACATTTGTAGCACTTAGGAAAAAAGCGTCTAAAGTTTCTTGGCACAGATAGAGTGCGAGAGTCTGTATTTGAGTGTATTTGAGTCTGTATTTGAGAAGTCAAGGGATATAAGTGACTGACAATTAAAAATATTTTCAAGGTAATCTTTTAAATATAATCGAAACATATATGACATTAAACTGTCATATTTTGTACAATGGAACCTTCGACCTCAATGTGCCCTTGTACAAAATATGACAGGTTTATGTCATATATTTCTTTTATATATAAAATATTATCTTGAACTTCTTTTTAATCGTCAATGTCACTTGGTTTCTGAGGCAACATTTATTCTATCGCAGGTGTCACCAAGTTAGGCACATCCCACAGTGAAGCAAGAAGAGTGGATAATTTTACATACCATACATAAAATGTTATCTTTAAAGAGGAGTGGGATAGACCCTTTCTTCTTAGTCTTTCAATTCATTCAGATATTGTTCGATTAATTATAATATAATTTTGTTTTCTCAAATCCGATGTATTAAATAAAGGATATCTGAAGGTATGCATACGAATTTAAGATTATTACGCACAGATGTTCTGAGATTAAGCATGATCACATGATTATTACGCGGGTTCAAAAATTATTGTTTGATTATGCATTCATTATCCGAATGATCCTTTGATTATCCGTTATGCAGATAATAAATGAATTATCTGCTATCCATATGATTGTTTGATTTTCCGTTATCTGGGTCATTTTTACAGCAATAAAATGACGCAAATAATCGGAAATATGTTATCCAAATAATGATTTGTTTGATTAAATGAATTGGATAGCACCTTGAATACAGAAATAGCTGACTCGGTTCACGAAAGCTACGAAAATCGGCAAAGGCAGCTGTTGCGATGGCCACAAAAGGCCTAATTGAATGAAATGGAATTGCATAGGATAGCGCCAATTTCAGAGGTATTTCATACTAGTAAATGTATCTTGTTTCCATAATAGTTTATTCTAAAACTATACGTATATTATGGATAGAGGGGGTAACACACTTTGGAGAACGCCACTGAAATCCCCAGACGGGAAACAATTTGTATTGTCACACCACAGTTCATCGCTCCAACCAGGAACAGGGAGGCTACAATATTATAACCTATAAATACGCCAAGTGCATTATTTATTAGTGGAAACCTGAAAATGTTCCCTAATATTCTTCTACTTGGTATATCAAAGCATTTAAACAATGCTAATTTTGAAATTGATACAGAAAAATTATAAATCACCGTGACCGGGACTTGAGCACGGATCTCCCAGTTGCCAGTTGAGTATTTCTTTCAACTGGGATTATTAAGCACGAAAAATAGTCCCATAACATATGTTACTATAAGTCTCTATCAAGGATACGTAATAACATATTGGAACATAGTTTCATACCCTCCTTCCTCAGAGAGAGACTGAAAGTACTCCCCTGAGATGTACAAATCCACGCCAGGAGAGCGTGTATTTGTACATCTCATGGGTACTTTCATTCCCTTAAATACAAGTGAAGGAAACGTTGAACCATTCATTAATATTTTCCTCTTACAGTTGTTTATTCAATTGTTCACTTGACAAATAAATGGTCTCCGTTAGAAGTATATTCGGCCTCCATTGCAATAGATTTTATTATGAAATTCACCACTGAAATATTAAAGTAGTGCCAAACTTATCTCTCACTTGCACATTTTTACTCTACTTCAAAACCCATTTACCCCGCCCATCTTTTTTTTTACCACATAACCAATCTAGAGTTCTGTTATGCCGTAGTCACAGGTATCGAAATTCACTTGGAATATGGACATGGAGGGAAAATTAGAACTTGCTCATGAGTTGATTTCCCTTTTGACTCTTTGACTATTTGTAAAGAGTTACAAATAACAGTGTTGCTAAGTATTCGGCAATTTGCCTGATGAAACTAGAGAACGTAGGGAACAATCAGCTGTAATCAAAGGTAATGACACAGTTATTTCGTTTTTAGTCACCTCTTTACCTGTCGAACCACACGTTTTCTATGTGCCTGGTTTAAAAGTCAAATCTAGTGGAGATACATTAAATGGGGTGTTAAAGCGGGATGAACAGAACTAATCAATGAACTACATAAATTGATAAGTGCTACGAGAAATGAGGAGCTTCCAAACGAATGGGAAATCTCAATAATAGTTCCGGTTTACAAATAAAAGGCGATAAATCGGACAGTAATAATTACCGTGGAATCTCATTACTTCCACTCCATTACAAAGTATTAGGTAATACGAGTATTTTGTTAACACGCCTAAATGTATACGTGGATGAAATAATTGGAAATCATCACTATGGATTTAGAAGAAATAGATCCATGTTGGACCAGATATCGCCTTGAGACTAATCTTGAAGAAGAAATGGGAACACAACGAGACTCTTCACCAGCTATTCATTGATTTTAAGAAAGCATATGATTCTTTCAAAAGGGAAAAGTTATACACTATCCTGATACAATTTGGAATTCCGAGAAAACTTGTCCAACTAGTGAAGATGTGTCTCAGCGACCCCATAAGCAGAGTACGGATAGGTAATGTCAGATAGTTTCAAGATTCGCAACGGATTGAAACAAGGTGATGCCTTGTCACCACCACTGTTTAACTTTGCGTTAGAATATACAATTTTAAAAATTAAAGGGGACAAAAAGGGGCTATCATTGAATTGTTTGAATCAACTGTTCGTATACGCAGGTTCTGTAGATTTAATAGGGGACGATATAGATGCACTAGAAAGCAACCCCGATGTCTTAGTAGACGTGAGCTATGAGAAAGGCCTACAGGTACACGTAGATAAAACGAAATACTTGATAACATGCCGAAACACTGGGAATGAAGGAAATATGAGACATAAACTTGCTTAGCGTCGGGCAACGCATGTTTCTATTCAGTCCAGAAATCCTAACCTCGCGATTAATATCAAGAAAGTTGGTTGCGAAAGTTGGAGTACAACCGTAGCAAAAGGGCGTCCCCAGGAACTTT
>JAGDQP010001755.1:0-115945 GCA_022664845.1 Lepisma saccharinum | reverse complement strand
ATCGGACTCTACACTGTAGAAAGTGGAAACACGAAATGGATAAAAGTTCCTCCGCTTTATGGACAAAAGTAAAAAATTAGCGTTTTGTTGTATTTACTCTTAAATGTGGATATAGTGTAAGCCCTTTAGTGGAAAGACTGGTAACCTTAACTCCATTTTAAAGTTTAATATTTTCTTTGTAATGGCTTAACGTTAACTGAAAATTGGCTGAAACTGGCCAAAGTGTTTCTTCGGTGAACGTTCAACTTATTTTACACTTAACATTCGGTCATTTTCTGATCGAAGTGTAAGCTAAACTGAACGTTTTGAGGTTACGTACTTTGTATGGATGAATCTTAAGCCTTGGTTGGATATTTTATAATCCAATAACAGGAGTAAAGTTACTTGCTTGTCACTAAAAGCTCCACCATTTTGAGTGTTTATGTTGCTTTTAAACTGTGAACAGTAAACAGTTGACTGGTGGATCGAGAACGACATGATTGCATTGGCTGAAAGAGGAATTAAGGTGGGTAAAATCTTTACGCAGTAGCAAACGTATCTCTCCTTTTTTGTCTCTCCAGACATTCCTCGTAGTAAAATTTACAACATTTTAATCATTAACCTCCTGCGCAGTAAAATCCTAGCTATAAATATCACGCCGAAAGCCATAAACACCAACTGCCTTCGTAGCTAAGAGGCGAGAGCATTTGCCCAGTGTGCTAGTGGACCCTGGATCTAAACCCGACCACCTAAACTTTTTTGTTATTTTCTTTTCTTTTAATTTTTAAATTTTAAAGGAACATTAAATTTTCTTCTTTTCTACTTTCAAAAAAGTGCTCTGCTTCAATGAAATACGTTGGAAAAGACATTATATGCGCATTTTGAAATTTTACAGAGAGTAAAACATTCAACCGAAAACTGACTGAATGTAGGTTAATCCAAAAAGTGGAGGCAGCTCAGCTTTTGTGTCTGGTATTTTTACTGTGTATCCTGGGCAAGATCAAGCCAGTTTTCAGCACAAGCACATACTTCTCGAAGATCCCTTCTAGTATCGTCCTCCCAATATAGTCTCGGTCTTCCCAACGGTATCCTTCTGCATGCAAGATTGTAATGGATACAAACCTACTACAAAATTTTGATAAGTTTCTGTCTCTATTTCTTATCCGAAAGCCAGTATCTAGAAACAACATTTCATTGCCAATAATACAATATGTGACAATCAAAACAAAAAGACAGTTACTCTTCAGTTTTCTCGCAAATTAATTAAAAATTTTCAGCATTCGAAAACGTCCATTTACAGAACAAAAAATCACCACTGAATATGTTCCTTACCCCAGACATAAAACAACAGAAAAAATGAAAAATGATGTTATTTTCATCGATGGAATGAATCAAGATTGAAAATTAAATTATGTATGGGTCGCTGAGGTCATTCCCTAATATAACTTTTCTAATTGATGTCACCATAATGCCAGTATTTTCTATTGTAAATACACAAAATTTAATTTTGAATATTGTATTGAAGTCTTACTTATTATATTTTAGTACACAATATAAATTCTGCATAAAAAGGACACAACGCTACAAGTTCATGTTTCTTTCATGGTTGAATTATGTGCGTATTATTTTCTCATGATGGCACTGGTATGCAATGAATGATATAGTGAAATAGAATTTAATGCCTGTAAACATTTCTCTCTCCGTTTTGTACACACATGCTTTTGTTTAATTTGTTCTCAGTCTCTGCTTTCTAATATTGGATTTTCTGTCAACAGAATTCCATTAAGTACTTCCCTAAATCAGTTCTTGCGATAATAATAACAAGACTGGGTTTTATCATCGACATGAGAGCTAAAGAAGAGAATACATATTTTAATAATAAAAAAATATTTTAATTTTTGTCACACAGATTTTTGTTGGTGGAATTCGCCACTTGGGAGTCTGTGTTATCATTATCTAGCTGATTTCTTGCTCATTGTTGCGGGCTTCAGAACTTTCCCGCTCCCTAACCAAAGGGGGTTTAGAATCGAGAAACTAAATAGCCGTTGCTAATGAATTGACAGTCATGCCTAATTTGCCAGCTTTGGTGTAGTCAACCCGGCAAACTACATTAGCCTGCAAGGATATCTCTGTCAATAACATGCCACCCCAATCCCGCCCGATAGAGCTGCTTGTTTCTGGAATAGCTCATATCATTTCTGCTAGCAATAAAAAATATCGAAATTAAAAGCAAGTCTTTATTGAAGAAAGTTTATAGCTATTACTCATGAGATTACCCCGCCCGGTGGTCTCTCGATCTGCACAAGGCCGCATAGGAAAACATGGTTTCTGATACGGAAATATGTGCGTCATGTTCTGGAAAAGCGATCGGGGTGGGAGCATTGACTGTGATCAGTACAAGCGCTGAGCTGTTAATGCAGCAGTTATATCACGAATAGTGAAGACGAAATGAGGTGTCGAAGTAGCTCCTTCTGGATTGTCTGCTTTAGTACTTTAAAGTTACCTTCCTTGAAGCCGAATCAAGTCGCCGAAAACGTTAATCTTTTAGAGATAATGCTGTGAATAATCGCACTGCAACTTACTAGTTCCAGTAATTCAGCTCAGAAAATTTGTCTCTGTGCGATAAATCCATAATACTTGCCCACAGGCCTTGGATGTCGATATCCGGAATGCAGGCGTAGACCAATATAGCAGCTAAATGTGTGGTCAACTTGCCGGACGTTTCCAGGTTTTCGTTCAAATCGTCAAAATACACCTACACTGCATAAAGTAGGCGTGCAAGTTTAGCAAGTGTGCAGCCCACACACTTTCGGAAGTCAACAAGAAACAACGAATGACATAATGTTAACTTTTTTGTATCGTAAATCCCACATTCAATCGACTGCTTACCAGTGAGTAAATATAGGTTTTGTATGAGACTCCCAGGCGTGCTGTACGTTCCTTATCATCGCGAGATCCTGTACCTTGCACCACAAACATCACCTACACCCATACAAAATAATGTTCTCTATCTACTGGACTAGTCGCCAAGCGGTGCTCTATGATCTGCTACAACTAAGCCAAACCGTCACTGGGGAGGTGTACTCGCAACAGTTCAAACGTGTCCAAGAGGTACTCCAGCATAAAGAGCCAGCCTTGGAGAATCACAATACTCTTCCCTGCCGACAAAGCCAGGCTCCATGTGGCACATGCGGACAGGGATACCATACAACGACATTGCTGGGTGATACTGTACTATTCACACTCCGAGACCATTCGTCAACAGATTATCACTTTTCAATTCCCTGGACACACATTTTCGTGGTAAATCCTTCGTCAATGAGGCAGGCTTGCGGAAGGACCCGCCAGTTTTTCCCACAGGATATTATGCAGCTGTAGGAACGTTGGCAAAAGGTGTCGAATTCCAATGGGGATTGCATTGAGGACTAACAGCAAGTGCCATTTTCTGGATACCTCGATTTTCAGGAACCTTTAAAAAACGCCAAGAACTTTTTGATTAACTTGTATCAAACTTTAAATATAAAACTAAGTAATCCATCTGCTTTCGTTAAAAGCTAAAGACTTTTGTTAGAAGACTTCTGCCCAAAATTTGTGAAGTAATTATCAGGGCCGTTTAACTGCGTTACGATTTGTTTGCATTGTATTCTAAAAGTGTTTAATTATTCTTTCTCAGAGTTTAGATATGAAATATTGCGATTGTTAAGCTTAAATTTATTCTCGTTGTTAATTTTATGGCAGTGAACACATTTTTTGCTTCAAATATAATAAAGTTAAAACTCGTGTGATAAAGTGTAGGTTTCTAATATTGAGCTTAAAACTAGAAATTTATTATTTGGGTGAAAATGACCTAAATTGTATTAAATGATTACGTTACTTAATATAAAAGGCAGAGTTGATATTTTATGGTATCAAGTTTGATTCAAGAGGGGGTAATAAACTGGTAAAGGATGCGAAAATCTATTAAAATTTTAACTTAGTAGCGGTTTAAATTGACTTCGACCAATACTTAAGCCAATTGTGATAATGTTCGTTCCTAATCCTTTTACATTTTTTTATGATAGATTGTAAGACAAAGTGGTCTCAGTTTCTACTTGGGTGGCTGCTATTATTCTTAAACGTAACGAAATAACCGGATAACCTTGCTTAAGTAACGGCTCAAATGGACTTTCATTAGTCTTAAGTTCGATGCTGAACTGAATCTTCAGCGATTTGTTGCTTTGATCGGGAAATAATATAGTGTTACTATCGAATGCAGAAGATGGTGTTCAATCTCAAACTTATAGGTTTCGGCTGGTATCTTTGGCTGTTAAATGTTTTAATTGTAAAGATGACTTTAAATAAAAATAATTAAATTTAGGTTGTCGCTTTAGAAATCATTTAAAGATAGCCACGAGTTAGCAAATGAAATCGAGTTATAAAATTATAAATCTTCTTTAAATATAATAACTGCAGGGTATACTTACTTCTGATTAGCCCCCGAGCATAAATGTGACTTAGTGATTGGAATTTTGAAAGTTATTAGTTGACCTACAAGGTTCATGGAAAGAATCGTTTGAGTTAAAGCTACAGGTAAAAGCTAATCCCTACAAAAACACCAGGGGTGCAAAAAGTGGAGACAAGTTCTTTAGTCCTAAAAAGGTGTGAAATGGGAGACGGATGAGCCAAGTTCCTTGGTGACAGCATGTAACAGGAACAAAGGAACTTGGCGCGAGCTGGCAACAGCCTTAGGGTTGGTGGCGTTGGACGTAGTGGGTTTTAGGATCCCCACCACCCTCATAGCTTGAGGATCATGAACCTTGCCACCTCGCGCCAAGTTCCTTTGTTCCTGTTACATGCTGTCACCAAGGAACTTGGCTCATCCGTCTCCCATTTCACACATTTTTAGGACTAAAGAACTTGGCTCCACTTTTTGCACCTCTGGTGTTTTTGTTCGGATCACACAGCTTTTTGTAGGTGTATAATATATATATTCGCTCGCTCGGCCTCGTTTAGGTCCTCGCCCCCCGTAGCTGGCTGCGGCCTTAACTTCGAGTTTTTGGGTACTTACGCCCCTTTATCGTAACCACTCTCCAGGACACTGTGCTTCCATGTTGCAGATTTTTTCCCATACCCACCACCCGTGGGAATGAGATATTTATTGAAACATAGGGAAGCTTTGCCATATTTATTGTAACCTACTTGTGATGATACAGCAAATTTGCTTCCTGCTGGCAGTCCTAAAATCCACCACCACCAACCCTAAGGCTCGAACATCATCTGGTGTTTTGCTCGGATTTCACCGCTTTTTATACGTGTATATATATACTGGGTTCGCCTCGCTGGGTGTGCTGCCCCAGAATTCCGTTTGCACCCCAACTTCAAATTTTTAGGGCTACGCCCCCTTTATTGTGATCAGACTTTCTGGGGACAGCGCCCCATGCTGTGCAGACCTTTTCCCATATCGCCTCGGTTGCTGCACGCTCATAGCGGTGGTTTGATCCATTTATTGAAACATTTTCGTGATGGTACACCTTCATACCAAATTTCGTTTCTCTAGCTTCAGTGGTTTGGAACATGGTATTTGGGCTGCTATGTTGAATTAAAGAAAACAATTTTTAAAACGTTTTCTTACATTGTCGTTACCTACTTGTGATGGTACACCTTCATACCAAATTTCGTTTCTATAGCTCGAATGGTGTGGAAAAAGTTCTTGTGCGGCCATTTTGATCCAAGTTAACAACTTTTTCAAAAATGTAAATTATTCCTAAACTACTCTTGTTAGTACACCTTTATGCCAAATTTCGTATCCCTAGTTCAAACGTTCTGGAGAATGGATTATGAAGTCAGCCATTTTGGATTCAAAATGATGTCTTTGCAGATATTTTGTAATCTACTAGTGATGATATACCGTCATGCTTTGAAATTTCATATTTCAATTTTTAACATCTTTTTTCTTACAGAACATCAAAATGGCTGATTTCGCAATAAACTCTTGTTCCTGTATAGCATGCTGAAGTTTTGTGACACGCGGAACTCGGCTGCATGCACTGCCGTACGTGTTGATACTCCCATCTATTCGCTCGCGTCTCTGCGCCAAGAATCCCACTGCAGGCCGCGCATCGAACTTGAGGAGTTTGGAGGAACTGCGTCTTTTTATCACAACCAGAATCTGCAGTGCACTGCGCCACATGATGCAGATATTGCCTCATACCCCAGAGCGCTGCGTCCGAATGGGGAAACTTCCACATTCTGCCTGTATAACATGCTCCTGGCAGTGCTAACGTTTGTGACGAGTAAAACTTGGTGGGACACGCAGGAGTATTGGAAGTTAGCGCGAGGAACTAGGCTTATCCATATTCCATTTCACCATTTTTAAAGTTGAAGGAGTTGACTGGACAGTTTGCTCCCCTGGTGCTTTTGCTCGTATTTCGCAGCTTTTTACACTTGTGTAATGTATATACTCGCTTCGCCTCATTGGGGCGCTGCCCCCAGAATTCCAAGATGGCCTCGCTGGGGCGCACCACTTTATCGCAATCAGGCTCCAGCTGGGAACTGTACCCTAGTAGGGGAGACGAGTCGAATTTATTCTAACCTACTCGTAATGATACACCTTCATACCAAATTTCGTTTCTCTAGCTTCAGTCGTTATAAAGTGGGGCTTAGGCGGGCATTTGGGATAAAAGATGGACACATTTGTAACGTTTTCTTATATTTTCGTGACATACTCGTGATGATACACTTTCATATCAAATTTCATTTCTCTACTCGAACGATGTGAAAAATGGTATTTCAGCTGCCATTTTGAATCAAAGATGGTGAATATTTAGAACGTTGTTATGTTTTCCTAAACTGCTCTTGATAGTACATCATTATGACAAATTTCGTATCTCTGGCTCAAGCAGTTGGAAAATGGATTTATGACGCCCCCCATTTTGGATCCAATATGACGTCTTTAGAGATATTTTGTAATATTTTCATAATCTACTAATAATGTTGTACTGTCAAACTAAGTTTCATTATTCTAGCGGCAGCCGTTTAGGCTGTGTATTCTTTAAAAAATTAGGGTTGGCGGCCATTTTGAATCCGAAATGGCGACTTTTTCAAACTTTTAAAAAGTTTTCTTAATTTGCTATCAATGATGTAGTTACATACCAAATTTTACTGTTCTATCTTTAGTCGTTTAGGCTGTGTATTCTTTGAAATTTTAGGTTTGGCGGCCATTTTGAATCCAAGATGGCCACCTTTTCAAAATGTCGGAATTTTTCCTTTATCTACTTACCATCCTCTACCTTTATACCCAATTTCATGTTTCTAGCTTACTCCAAACACCCTAAACAATATGATGAGTGAGTCAGTGAGTGAGTGAGTCAGTGAGTCAGTCAGTCAGTTAGCCTAAAATGTGCAATTTCAGGGGTCCACAACTAGAACACAGTTTGAGATACGAATTTGAAATTTTGTACATCTGCACATATTTACCATATCTCCTTTACGGCAAAAGCTCATATTCCTATCTTTAACATCTTTTTTCTTACGGGACCCCCAAATCGTCGATTTTGCCATAAACTCTTGTCCCTGTATAACATGCCTCTGGCAGTGCTGGCGTTTTCTGACGTGAAGAACTTGGCTCATGCACTGCCGTGCATGTTGATACTAACATGTGTGTGTTATTGGAAAATAACTTAAATCATTGTATTTTAATTAAAATAATTTACAAAAATAGTAGCCTTTGGTGTAACATTTGTAGAGACGGGTTCCAGAACTGAAGTGGTTGAATACTGAAGAGGTTAAGGCTGTGTACGGAACGTACGTTACCCTCATTCGATTATAATGAGTGAGAACTGTGAGGATCAAACATTTATTAGATTTTCAATTTATCTTAAATTCACGTTCTCGGTTACTGAGCTTCAAACAACTGAAGATTATTAAAGCGTTTTGGAAAGCGTTCTAAGAGTTTCGGAAATTGAACGAACTCTTAATATTAACATTTCGCAACTCCATCGCATATTTCGTCTCAAAAATTTTGAAATAGTTGTTTAAAACTTTGAGCGCCAAACTCCAAAATCATACAACTTTACGTGGGGCCAAATGTTTGTATCTAAGCATTGCACTGTGGCGCTATGTTCATAAATCTGATGCACGAAAATGTCGTCTTTAGGCTACGTATATAACACTGATAGGCAATTAATCATCATGTTCAACGGTTTGTGTATGTGCTTTCTTCACGGTGACCTTTGAAACAAATACGGAAATGCTTAGCTTTGGCCTCTGAGAATAGTATACATCAATGGACTATGAATTACTTCAAAATTGATGGCACTGTACTGGTTCAAACACTGTTCAATTTTATAATTATTCTTTTAAAAATTGTGTGTACGATGTACGCATGAGTACAATTGAAACAAGTGGGGAAAACTTTAGCGCTGGCCCAGGGAACAGCATAAATGAATACCTGTCGCTTTTGATACAACTAAATGATTTTCATACACGAGCCAATTTTATTCTTCATGTAGATCAGTTTGCATAACAACACTCGTCCTAAGTGCTCGTCTTTACTTCATAACGTTTGTTTTCGCATCAACTATGTACCATTGTGATGAAATTAGAGACTGACTAGAAGAAATAGGCAGTGATGTGAAGTATTTTCCGTGACATTAGTGACTCTGATGTTTTTACGTATTTCCCTTTGAGTGATAGTTATAGCGGTGAAGTTGACATCATCCCAGAGCCTCCTACGAAATTGAAACATATAAGGACTCTGGATTGTTAAAATATTTTGAGTGATTCTGATAGTGAGAAAGCTATGCTAACCAAAGGAGGAATAAACCATATCAAATTAGGTCTCATGCAGTATCTGGTAACTTACAACAATTTAGGCTTAATTGTGATGGTGGAATTCAGGATCTTCTTATTGAAACTTTACAAAGGACAGAAGATGTGCTGTTATATTACAACTAACTTGTTGATGATTCTGTGTTAGACTTAATAGTAACTAAAACAAACAGTTATGTTGAGCAATGTATTATTAGTCATATTACAAAGTCAGAACATACGCGGTTGTCTATATGCTAAGATACCTCAAGAGAGGAAATTTTACAATTTTAGTTTTAGTTCTGTAGATGGGACTGGATAAATAAAACATATCTCAGAGACTGTTAGTAAACAAGTTCATTATGTAAAAATGACTTTAGCAAGCTTGTTTCTGGAAATTGCTCTGAGTTACTCCCTTGAATCTTTCACTTATCTAATAATGAATTACCTCAAAATAATCGCATACAAAGGATCGTTCCCGAATATTGTATTACTCAGAGACACATTCAAAAGAACCTACACACTAGAAGAAAATGTATCTGCATTGATGAAGAAATTGTCTCATTCAGAGAAAGACAGCATTAGACGGTAAGCCTACATTCGAAGCAAACGACGCAATTTTGGGTTGAAATTAATCATACTTTTTGTTAAGGGTGGATACACTTGGTTCATAAAATTGTATGGACGAAAAAAGGTAGCACCAGAAGATCAGGCAGTGTATATAAACGTAGTGATGAAAATAATGTCCCTTGTACTAAATACATTACGAACACTATTTAGAGACAATGCTTACACCAGTGTTGCTTTGGCTCACGATCTCAACCAGAATGAAAAACACAGTTAGTTGGAACTTTGGCAAAGTAATCCTAAACCTGTTATTTCTGCAAAGTTGAAGAAAGCAGACTACAAAGCAATACTAACGTGATCGTTAGCAAATGGAAGGACAAAGAGACGCTATTTTCTTTACAACCAAGAGGTTACCAACAATAACTGACGTAAACTAGAAATGTGGAACAAAAAAAAATCTACAAACTTTCAGAATAGATTCCTTTGAACTACTTACAAACACAGCTGTTGTCAACGCAAACAGGATTTTTAAGCCGCTAACTGATATAACTGATTTGTTTTTAGAAACACTTAGAATGTATTAGCTTGGTGGTACCCACATACAACGCAGAGTCAAGGCGACATTTCTGCCACGAAACAATGGTAACCAAGATCAACATTTGCATGTTTTAATATATTTTCTGGGCAATTATCTCAACAGTAAGGTCGTCTTTCAGTTGGAAATACTTCTTAGATAGCACTATGTTCAACTTATTACATTTTCTTAAACATTGTTTTATTATAGCTGTTGAAAACACAACACTTTGTACAGAAACATGGTATATAAATTCAATTATTTTATGTTTTTCAGTAAACGATCGGCGTTATAGTAATTTACCCCTTCTCACCCATCAGCTGTAACCTCTAACTATGGATATGGCTGATGTGGGATCAAGTATGTTTGATTTCTGCAACAGACAAGAATCTGTTCAACTGACACTGAGAAAGAAAGTGTAAGTTTATTAAGAGTGCTATTGAACAACGTCCAATATGAGATTTAATGAAGGACGAGTCATTCATGTATGTACAGACGTATGTTATGCAATCGAAAATATATGGCTTTTACCACAAACCTACGTGACCGTCGCCCCGTTAGCCAGTTAATAATTGTTTCATATCTGGAAGGTTCCAGTTCAAATTAACTTCTTTTTCTGGTCACGAGCTCAGCGAAAAATGAAGTATCATCTTATTAAGGTATTTCATAAGTAATGCCTTATGTGCGACTTCCGCTGCAGTCACGCAGTCTGACGAGTGAATAGTGAAGAAGATGAGACGTGCCATAGCTGAGGCACAAAGGGAACTTGAATGTGCAGCAGTGTGTAGAAGGATAAACGTCTACTAAACGTTTTGGAAGTGTGGCTTTATTGAAAATCTCCTTGCAGAAAAGCACAGAAAGATGTAACTATAAATATACTTCATATGAACGGATGTGAACTTGTTAAACTACTGAAACAATGTGAGCTTTTTGTGTGCTAAATATGTGTTTTTTGGCGTCTTAGCCTTAGTTCATATTTGACACATATAAAGTTCACATTTACTAAAGAACACATTATCAAAAGTACGTTTTCAGATCATTTGAGTACGTTTGCCACTATTAACTGAACTTTTTATGGATTAATTGGGTATCTGCACATCAAAACTTTGCACGTTGTGTACTAAAAATGTTGTTTAGTTTATATTTATTTTACCAAAAGTTCATATATAATACATTACAAACGTGGTAAAACTGGAACCTATTGTGAACTTTTTCGGAATATATTGTACATAATAAGTGCATTTGATTTTCAGTTTTGTATTAAATCACGCTGTATCGGAAGACCACATACGGCATATCAAGCTGTATGAATTTCATCAGAGACATCCAGCCAGAGCAGCGGTACGAAACTTCAATGACATGTAATAGAATGCCATATAGGTATTATTAATATTGCACTTGTAATAATATTAATATCATTGTAAGGAAAGGGGAAAAAAGAAGATTATATTGAATCTTGGTTCGAAAGCTGGATGGAAATAGACTGTTGAAAAGGTCGAGACGACATTGGGAATTGAATATAAACTAGGGGTCTTCGATAAATAGGTGTTTGTAATGAAAGCTGGCTGATCTTGACAGGATTTTATACTATGGCGAACGTTTATTACTGCGGCCATTAACTTGCGATTACGTAAGCAGTTGTAATAGTCCTGGTGATTTTACGTAATCCGAATACGTGACTTTAGTTATTTATTACAATTATTTAAAAAATCTTTTGTTAAAAAAAAAGTAAGAACGGTTTGCGATCCAAGAAGATAATTCAATTAGTAGATGGATTGCAGAGTAAACAACAAAGTAAACAAGATTATTCAGCACCACCTGAAAACCTCCTATATGAAAATAAACTAACTCACTAACTAACTCTATGGCTTATGGAGCTCCCAAGTTCATCGCCGCAGCCAAACGTCGCCATTGGATTATATCCTGGGCAATATCATGCCAGTTTTCATCACGAACACCTATTTCTCGAAGATCTCTTCTAATATTGTCCTCCGAACGACGTCTTGGTTTTCTCAATGGCCTCCTTCCAGCCGGCCTTCCAACCAGGATGGAATATAATCTTCGTTTTTCCCCCATCCGAGCTACATGTCCTGCCCACCTTAGTCGTAGCGATTTCATTACTTTTACAACATCTGTTAGTCGTATAGTCCGTGAAGTTCTTCATTATGCAGTCTCCTCCACTCTCCAATTATCTCGTCGCGTTTCGGCCCGTATATATTTCTCAAAACCTCATTTTCAAATACACGTAATTTGACTGTTTATTTCTTCCGTGATCTCCTTTTTGTTTGTTACGTATGCTCCCAAATATTTAAATTATTTACTTTCTCTATTACCTCATCCCTAATTCTTATGTTTTTATTTCCTTCATTTCCTGTGTTTCGGCTTGTTATCATGTATTTTGTTTTATGTTTACCTGTAGACCTATCTCATCACACGTTTCTACTAAGACATCGGTGTTGCTTTGTAGTGCATCTATATCGTCCCCTATTAAATCTACATCATCCGCGTATACAAACAGTTGATTCAAACCATTCAATGATAGCCCCTTTTCGTCTCCTTTAAGTTTTAAATTCGCACATTCTAACGCAAAGTTAAACAGTAGTGGGGACAACGCATCGTCTTTTTTCAATCCGTTGCGAATGTGAAAACCATCTAACATATGATTACCTATCCGTACACTGTTTATGTGGTCGTTGAGATACATCTTCACTAGTTGAATCATTTTTTTCGGAATTACAAATCGTATCAGGATACTATATAACTTTTCCCTTTTGATAGAATCATACGCTTTGTTAAAATTAATGAATAGCTGATGAACCGTCCCATTATATTCCATTTCTTCTGCAAAACCTGTCTCAAGGTGAAAATCTGGTCCAACGTGGATCTATATCTTCTAAATCCACATTTGTGATCTCCATTTTTTTATCTACGTACACACTTAGGCGTTTTAACAGAATATTACTTAATACCTTGTAACAGGTTGGAAGTAACGAGTTTCCGCGGTAATTATTGCAGTCCGATTTATCGCCTTTTTTGTAAATCGAAACTATTATTGAGGTTTCCATTGCTTTGGGAGCTCCTCCTTTCTCCATATAGCACTTATCAATCTATGTAGTTCCTTGATTCGTGCCGTTCCTCCTGCTTTAATTAATTCGGCTAGGATATTGTCTACTCCTGGTGATTTGAAATTTTTCAATTTATTTACTGACATTTCCATCTCGATCTCGCTAGGTTAGGGGGACCACGGTTCTGTGGTATGGATTTCAAATTCCTCTGTTTGCTCCCCGTTGTGTACATTAAGCAGTTTGTCGAAATAACTTTTCCACACATCGACAATTTTCGTCGGATCCGCCTGAAGATCTCCACGTTCATTTCTAATCATTCCTAACCTCGGCTGGTAACCTTTCCTTAACGAGTTTACCCCTTTGTATAGATCTCGTATGTTATTTGTCTTCCCGTTTTCCTCAATCTTCTGAATCTTCTGCGTCAGATATTCTCGCTTTTTGTTTCTGAACCCGCGTGTGGCGTTTCGTTTCGCGTTACTGTAGTGGTTAGTATTGGCTTCGCTTTTATTACTTATCCATCTTTACCTTGCTTGTTTTCGTTCCTCATGGAGCTTAAGGCATTCTTCATCAAACCAAGGTTTGTTTTCCTGTTGTTTCTTCTCACCTACACGTTCCTTCGCTGCGCTCTTAATTGTTTCACGAATTGCCTCCCACATCCTACTTACATCAATTTCATTATTAATATCATCATTATTATTACTTGAGTCGGCTAGGATTTTGAACCTATTTGAGAGTTCGAGTTGGTAATCTGCTTTCGTGCTCGGATTACTTAATCGTTTAACTTCGTATTTCAGTTGTTTTACCCCTTTGCTTTTTCTGTTCGCGATGCATAACTTTCCCCTTACTTTTGTGATCACTAATTGATGAAAATAGTAATAACTAAAAATAATTATGCGGAAAAGGGAATGTTTACTTTTTCTCTTGCAACATTCTGCTTAGTTTTATGTTGTTTTAGCGCTTATAGTGTGAGCTTGGGTTACATTAGTAGAAAACGTGCACGCACTGTTAGTTAATAGTGAGTTACAAGTGTTCTCAATCTATGCACAGAGCTAAAAAGAATGTTATTTAGATAATTATATGAGTAATAACTTCAGTATAAAACAGATTTGTTAGTACTTCGTGTACAAATCGCAACGCAAGCAATCTCCATTAAAAAATACTAAAATAGCCAATGTTACGTAAAATACCTTATGCTACTCGTAAAGTATTTTCTTTCTTGCTATCATATTTGCTGAAATGGTTTCGTAATCTTTGCTAGATTAAATCACTGACGTGATATTGGCAGTAATGAATCCAAGGGATAGCGTGCGTAAGAACTCTACATAAATTCCAAATTACTCACCTAATCATTTAATTATCTCATGCATTAACAAGACGTAAGTGATCGATAAGCAAAATCATGTTGTTGTTTTTTCTTCAGAATTTAATTTCCCCTTTGATGGACACAAATATCCCCCATGAGGAATGTATTTGATTTCAGCAGTGAATTTTGAATACTCGAAAAGATCCAAATGAAATAATTGCTATAAATATACAAAGGTTTGTCACACAAGCACATTTGAAATACAATTCGCTGGATAGCTACTCCTAGAAGCATTGTCGTATGAAGAAACAGTTACAATGACACGTATCCTGTGCGTATTCTTTTACTTCTTGTCTGGAGACACTATTATTTCTACAGGATGTTTCACTCGCTTTTTGCATCTGATTTCCCCTTAAAACTTGGACACTAATGAATGTTAATCAATGATATTTGACAGGGACATATCTTGTTGTCTGAGAAGTATAATTACTTTGTAACAAGTGTTTTCATGCCTGCAGGAACCTCTCTATGTTACGAAAGGTATTCACTACATCATCATAGAGTATCATTACCTCAAGATCCCCTGATTTTAGTCTATCATGCTTCTATCTAAGCATCAAGCTGATAGGGAAGGTGCACTGTAATACGCCACCATACACATTAAACTGGAAAAATATTCGGCGACAAAATGAGGCTGTAACGCCCGATGTTTTTATGAAAACGTTCCGTGACCTGCAGATTCAAAGACAGGCATGTCTTAATTATAATGGAAGCCAGTTTAAAAAACTTGATTATTAAGATAACCACGCTTCTAGCACTAAAGAACATCCTTGTCTAATTTTACAGAACAATGTCCAATTAGATTAAACTTTATAAAAGGAAATTAGGTATCGAGAGCGAGTGAAACATCCTGTAGTTTTCTGTCGCCACTGAAAACGAATGTCGTCAGTCTCTACAACGTACTTACCGATTTTTCGTAAGGGTGTTTTGGGATGTTTCTAAATGTGCGGAGAACATAACGCACAATAGACCACAAAAAGCTGATTGATAACGAAAATTTATTTTAAGAAACTTAAAACAAGAAGTGAAGAAAATATCTGAAACCAATATTCAAATCTTCTTTAATTATTACCTGCTTATTCTTCAGCGTTGTGTTTGTTCCCCAGTTAATATTTTATTCCAAATATGAAGTAACAATGGACTGATTAAAGAACAACGATGCTTTTGATGTTCAATTCTTTTGCGTTCAATAAACTAAAAAATGTAATCTTATCTTTACTTGTTGGTAAGTTATTTAATATTTGTTAATAGTTAAAAAGCTACCGCATTAGCCCGAAAATAAGCTGCACCCTTAAAGTCCTAGGGGAAAACAATCAAACATACAATACCGAAAGGGACTGAAGAAATTAAAATTACTGTACACAAATATCTTCTTCTAAGGACGATTTCAAGCATTACTAACTTCAGGGTTAAGAAGTAAATATTAGTCTTAACATAAGATAAAATATAAAGAAACCTATTTCCGTTGTCGTATTCACTATTGTCGTTGGTGGCACCTGTTGTTTCGAAGTCATGTGTCCGGTAATACGACGAGGTTTCAATTGTGTATGAATTAAATTAAATTGAAATTTAAGGCCTTGAGGCAGCTTTCGGATCAGGCAGAATGGAAGATGATGGGTAGGTTGGTTGGGAAGGGTATGGGCGGGACTCAAACCGCAGCCACCTGAACGTGGTGATTTCTGAGTCATTCCAATATTACTAGATGGGACTTCTCGCTCTCTCTAAATCAATAAATCCCGCGTCGAATCTCAGTTACCTTACCTTACTGAAGACATCAAGATGAGATCCACTAAAAATTATGTTTCGAACCGTAACTATTAATATGTGATGAAGATGTTACCAGTTCATAAATAATGGTTCTTAAATAATCGTGTAGCGACGAAGCTCGAACTTAACAATACTTATCAGAGCTGAAACAGGCCACCGGATCATTCGGGTCAAGGTTTCGAGTTGGACTAGATAGCCAGGTCAATGCTTGAAACCGCGGTGATCCAGAAGGTAGCGCAGAGTTTTATACTTTCTTTATTATATGCTGTCGTGTTTGAACAGTGATTTTCTCAGGGGCTACCGAAACGGAGAGCTTACCTACAAAGCACGACAAAATTGACGCCGAAGAGTTCATAACAATAATAACAACATTTGGAAATAGTCTCGTATCCCCAGAAAGAATACAAATATCCCCAGTGTTGTCTAAATATCCAACACCTGAGTTAGTCGTGTGGTGTGAGGCATTAGTCAGTACTCGATCATCAGGTTTCTGGATCAGTAAAACAGTTTGGTCATTTGCGTCAAGACCGGGTTAGTGAGGCCACTCCAGGTCAATTAGGTCACCTATGTCTGGGTCAGGCTGGATCACTTAAACTGACCCGGTGTCAACCCTGACACATACGTGCAAGTTAATTTGACTTCTCAAGTAGGGATACGAGTAGGAAAAGTGAAAGAATAAAAACGTATTCAGAATTTAAAACAATCAATTTCTTCGCTTTATTCCCAGAGTTGGTATGATTTCGTAATTACAATGAATATATTAATATCACAAGTGATGTTGCAACATTGAAAGAAAGTACGCGAGGCTTGATGGGAAATGCGGTTCTGAGCTTAAAAGGTATGCAGATACAAGTCCTGCTCAATTCCACTAAGTTCATCTCTAATGAATATTAGGACTAAGACCATAATCACTAGCTTCCAAAACCATGTCTCAAGAGAGTTCTCGACAAGGAACATCAACCATCAAACAATGACGGTCGTAGGCTTTAGTTGTTTGTCTGATCCACAAACATAAATTTTATGAAGATTAAATCGAAGCTGATAATCCATGGTTTCTATTTCCCAGTTAATATGACCAAACGATTGTGTTAAACACATTGAGTACTCGATTATCGCCAGGTTTTTCAAACTATTTAATACACAATATAGTTGGTTGGTTTGTTGAAGAATCATTCTTGAATTGCAAATGTATTTTAGTAAAATATTTCGTATTTCAATTATTTTTGGTTTTCGATACTCATCTTTAAAGACGATATTCAATTTGAGATATTTTCAATATATGTTCTGGTAACATTTTAACAAAATCTAGCGCATACAGAATATGTGGAATTTAACTATGTTGTATGCTTAAATTTCAAAAGCACGTCAACATATTTTACTTTCTAGACTTCCCCGGTGGGTGAGTGGTAACGCTGTATGCCTTTATATCAAGCGATACCGGGTTCAATTTACAGTGGCAAAACAGGTGATCCAGAACTCAAACTGAAGGTTCGGTCATCAGAAAGACATCTTCATTCTTTGGAAGGGAATGGCAAACCACCATCGTTTCACCTTTCACAGATATATTCGAGTCATATAACTGCCTTCGGGCAGAATGCATATTATCAACATCATTATCATAATTAACAATTACCAGATTCTGTGTTCTAAAGAGTTACGTAAATTTTGTATAAAAATAATTCATATTCGCACCCGTTACAAAGCCTGGAACTACAGTAGTAGGAACTGAACAAATTAACAGTTAAAAATATTCAGTCACTTGTCTGGAGATAAGGATAACATGAAGTTTGTGGGAAATAGCAACACTTACGCCCGTTACAAAAAGAAAACATTGTCAGGATACATAATTCAGGTAACTTCTGAGTGGTAACTTCCAGTTGCGTTACTTATAACAAAGTTAAAACTACCAGATTAGAAAAATAGTTTAGAAAGAACACTTAAGTTTCTTCCAATTCATGGGCGCATTCAGGAGAGAGACTCTGGGGTGGTAATTACTTGAAGGGTGGAAACTATTCTGGGCGGCACTTAAAACATTCTGAAATGATTGGGGGGGCCCAATACCCCCATGCTCCACATAAATATGCCTATGGTCCTTTTTAAGTTCTTTCGTTACCTATAAGAAAACACTGCAGAATATTTTGCAAGTGAAATTGTATATCCTCGTATTGTCCTTTGCTCAGACCAGTCAGTGCATGATTTTAGCAGATGGCTACACTGGAGCGAGACAGACCTATTGCCCCCTAAACATCAACAGCGCCAACTAGCGGTGAGATAAAGAATCGAACTACCTCTGATGTGCAGTGGTTCTCTTACCCATAGTGAACGGAACAGCGCGTGTTTGTACCCTGACACCGACAAGTATTTCATTTGCTTCCGGTTTATCTGAATCGAAGTGAGGTCTCGATATAAACCATCTGTTGAGTAACCGGTTGAAAATATCTGTTGAGTTCATCAGGAGTTCAAGTTTCGAGCGCACCGGACCTAAGGTTATACCCTGGACACGGTAAGCCAACTTTCCTCTTAAGTATTGTGGAATATATATTTAAAAGGAGACTTGTTCCCTCATGACACCACACCCTTCAATTTGTTTCTTTCTTTCTATATAGCCTTGCCGTTTCGTGTAGTATTTTGTCCCAGTTCTTGGCTTAGTTCTAGACCACTTTCTCCAGGCCCGGTCTCTTTTGGTTACAGTTTTGGATTTTGGATTAACATTTGAGAAGACATGTAGGTTTAAGCCCTGCTGATCATACTAACTAAAGTTTTCCAGATAGTCCCACATTTCACAATAAAAATTCCTGCATGGTCCCTAGGCAAAAGTTTTGGCTATTACCTCCGCCTTGCTTGGTAAAGCATGTGCTTGTCAATAGACGTTATCCTACCCGAAGATATGCGGCGGGGTTAGACGGAAATTGTCTCTAGGGGCCCATGAATGTACAATGAAATTTTGACCAATTTTGTTATTAGGTTACTGTTCATGGCCGATTAGTTTTACCATCAGGTTACAATTTTATGATTATATACATCTTTCTAAAGGTTTCACGGAGCTCAGTTGCTAGATTATTTGCTACGCACTCGGATGGTCTTGAGTTAGGTACCAACTCTCATCTCCTTGAATAAGGTTTTTCCAGGGTTTTCTCCTCAGTCACATCAACGAAATGTCAGGATGATACCTTCAACTTAGGTACAGACCGACTACTTTCCGCTACCATATCATGGCCTGAGCCATAGATGGCTAAATGCTATTGCTAAGAATGGCTATTGATAACTGTTGATAATAAATCAATACAAATTTGATGCTTATACGTAGCAATTGTTAAAAAGAACAGGAAACAGTTAAGGCTAAGGCTGTGATACTCATCTCTCGTCATCTTGTGGTTGCAGTAGAGGACTTCGGTTCGACTTTTGGTGTACGAGTCTTGCTGCTGGTTGTACTATTGCGCTATTCCAGAATGGTTCCTCCGTTCCGACTATCACTTTCGCCTTTTTGCCTCCGGATGAGTGATCAGCGTGACATTACACCCTTCAAAATCAATATGCAATTAGGCTAAGATACCCCTCTTGTACAGGTAGAGGGAGTATTGGCACGTTGCGGGTAATGGCACGCACTGATATTTACAGAGAAGCAGAAGAAAATGGAGCTGCGTGGAGCTGCACTCTAAAAACAACGTGGCAAACGATACTCAGTTGAGCGGAAGAGCGCTGCAGAGAACTTACAGTGAATTATAACTAATTTTAAAAAGTTATTGTTTTATTTTAAAAAAAACACCAGTTATGTTTAACAGGACTCCTCGCTCCAACCCCCATTTTTAACATTTTTCAAAATATTTCAAAAATTAAGAGTGTTATCAAAAATGTAAGTTCATAGCGCACTAGAGCTTACAAATTACTATTAAATACAATGAACACCGATTTCGAGATTTTGTCCATTGATGAGTGGTGCGTTTTAAAAGATTATGACGTCATTATTTAATTGAAGCTTCAGTACTCGTAAATCGTCAAGATTTCGAGATAGGTGTTCATTGTATTTCATAGTAATTTGTAAGCTCTAGTGCGCTATGAACTTACATTTTTGATAATAATCTTAGTTTTTGAAATATTTTGAAACATGTTACAAATGGGGGTGTTGGAGTGAGGAGCCCTATTAAAGATAAGTTCAAACTTACCTGTAGAATACGATAATTTTATACTCAATATATGTATGAGTAGTCATTTTATAACAAATCTTATGTTAGTTTAGTGTTTTGTTATAATATTTACGCACGCCAGTCGAGAGCAAAAATCAAAATGTTCTGATCTGCGGTAACGGCACACGCGAAGCGTACCAATACCCAAGAGTACGTGTGATTACCCAGCTAAGTGGATAATTTAGAAATAATATTGTAAATATTAAGTGACATTTTCAAATATTGCGAAAGCCGTGTTTGCTTAAACTGTTCACACAAATGCTCGATTCTAAGAAACAGCTGTTGATAAGCTGTTTTGTTCAGAGCACTGATGCTTAACTACAGTTTGGGGGCTCCTGGAGATAAGAGAAGTCAAAGAAAACGAGCCTTGAAAATACCCTTGGGAATTGTTTTTATTCATCAGTTCTCTAAATGAAAATATAAAGTTCCATTATTGTTTTTTTTTCTTACGATTAATATTGTTCAAAAAAATGTGTGTCCCGAATGTTGAACGAAATGTTAAAAGAGTTTTTCTAAAAAATTAAACTGATTATGTATTAACAAACTTAAGTATTTCTGTTAACAGATAGTCTCTTGTACTAATGCAAAGCAGGACTGAAACTAAGCTCTATGACATCCCAAGTAAACTTGGTTTCCGGCGCCCTCAATAACTGAAAAGGGAACAAGAACAAGTAATGCATAAAAAAGGTTTTCCTCTATTTTAACACCCTCCCTGCTCGGTGTCCGGTACACATGTTTCTGCTACTTCCTCTAATAGTAGCTTTGATGCAAAGAATTCAACTTCGGCTTAAGGTATAACAAAGTAGTCACAATTACCTCTGGTTCCAGATATCAGAAACTGATTTTAATTTCTATCTTTTCAGATAGTGCAAGAACCACCTCCAAGATCAACTAAAAAAGCAAGCTGGACAGAAGACCAACGGTATTGGACGCTGTGAAAGGAGGAAGAAAAATTCGAGAGGTTGCCAGATCTTTTAGTATTCATTTTGCTACTATTAGAACAAGGTTACCAAAGGATTTTGGAGGGGACCACACCACAGCAAGAAGAAGACATTTCACGTCATATCATGAAATTGTCAAACCTCCTCTATGGGATTTCTTTAATTGAAATTTGTCGAATTGCTTTTCAGTTTGCAACACTAAACAAGTTAGGCTATTGAACACTTTTTTTTGTAAAGAAACTAAGTTAGCTGGTAGAGACTGAGCTAAAGCATTTTTGAAACGCCATCCTGAAATAAGCATCAGGAAACAAGAAGCAACACCGCAAGCGAGAATGTAGGGGCTCAAGAGAAACGCAATTAACAAATGTTTCGGTAACTACGAACAACTTATGTACAAACATCACTTCCCTCCTTCTCGGATTTTCAACATGGATGAAACGAAAATCACCACAGTTCGGAAGCCTCAGAGAACTCTTGCTCCCAGAGGTCGTAAACAAGTTTGAGTAGGTACAAGTTTGGAAAAAGGAAGCCATGTTACAGTAATCTCCGCAGTGGAATATATGTTCCCTCGGTGTTTGTTTATCCAGGACGAATGAATTACGAACAAAAGCGAGGAGGACCACATGAATCAATATACACGTCTTCCAAAAGTGGATAGTTTAATAAAGATACCTTCATGCTTTTGTTGAAACACTTTGCAGAGCATACTAATCCAACTATCCAGGATCCAATTCTTCTTGTTATGGACAATCATCATAGCCATACTTCACTCTCTTTATATGAGTATGCAAAAGCAAATGGTGTAGTCATGCTTTACTTGCCGCCACATTGTAGTGCTAAACTGCAGCCTTTGGATGTTCCTGTATTCAGTCCCCTCAAATATTGCATAGAATGATGCTTGTTATTCACGGATGCGCCAACATCCGTACGAAAAAAAATGAACTTGGTGACGTTCCAAAAAAATTTTAAAAAATGAGAAAGTGGGTAGTGTTAAAAATGCCTCATCAGGCTTTGAAAAGCGTGGTATTTTCCCTATGAATCGAGGTTTTTATAAATGCTGATTTTGCTGCAGCTGATCAATGTTTTAGTCAGACTGAGGAGAACATGGACGAAGACCTTCATCACAATTCAGTGGACTTGAACGAATAAAAACTTTAGTGAACTTTCGGAATTGCTACTCGCTGCACAATCAAGAGAAATCACCATCAAGAATAGTCGATTCTGCCGAATCCTCCGCAATAGTCCCGTTAACAACAATTTTTCTAATCCTCAGGCAATCACCATCCTTAAAGAAGAAGGGAAACCACCAAAGATCATATATCCAACAGCAACACCTCGAAAGACTCTTCTGGAAGAAAAAGAGCCTAGAAAGCAGATACGTTTAAGGAACGCCTCCAAAGGAATGCTTTTTAAGAAGAAAACCAACTCGGCAGTGGTTCAGAAAAGACTCTTCAACCGCAAACAGGAAGAGTTTAAATTCTGTGATGACAGTGATAGTGATTGTGATCCAGAAAATGTTGCAGCCTCTTTAACTGAAAAAATCCTACTAATAAAATGTCTCTGTCTTGTGGGGAATGCGGGAATGATGGAGAACTGTTGTACAGGCTGTAATGTTATAATGTGTGATTTGGTGTTTTTTTTTTTTTTTTTTACCTTTTGTGAAGGAGGTTTTTGTTTTGTCTAAATTGGTGATTTTTTTGTATATGTTTCTGGCTTAGTTGAATTTAAAATGTACTCATTTGAAATTCTTAGCTCTGATTGGGCGTGTGATTAGCCAATCAGCTATCTCCAAGATTTTGGAAGAGGACGGCTGAAGTTCATGCTTCAGTTCGTCGCTATGATAGGTGTGTAATACACATGTAGTGCAACTTATCGTGTATCGTATTATATTGAACCGAAACGTGAGCTGGATGTGTGAGGACTATTATTCAGAGGAATTCTAGTTCGGGACTGAAGGAAGTCGGAGAACTAGTTTTGATCTATTACGGATTAGTCTGGTGGTTTTCTTGCTCCTCCATTTCTCGAATCACCTGTGTGGACAAATTGGAAACTCAGTCAGGAAACTCACACGGCAGGCCACGAATCGGATTTCAGGTATTTTGTATGTGAATCAGACAGAATTTAGTGTTTTAGGTGTGACCAACCTGTATATTCTTTCAGTGTGTATTTGTATTCTCGCGAGTGATGTATTTGTGTTTCACGTAATCGAGAAAAGTAATGTTAATTTTGGGAGCACGTGTAGCTAACCGTTGATTTGTTCTCGAGTAAGGAGTCTGTTGGGCTACCCGTTAAATCAATTACTTAACAGAGAGCACGAGAAGCTACCCATTCAATATCTATTTTTGTCTTGCTATGCATATTCATTTTTTTATGCACTTATGTGTGCGTATTTGAAGTGTATTACTGAATTCTCTAGCATTTCTCTCATTCCACCAACTGGTTGCGTATTAAGCTGTTTTGGAAGAGATATTCTTTTGTCTGTTAAGATCTAGGGATCTGTTTTTTTTATGTGTTAATCCGTCTTCCGTGCTCGAGTGGGTGGAATCTGGAAACTCGGGCTTCAATAGGAAGCCCAAACAACATTACAAGGTTTAATCTTTGTTTTGGTTGGGTGCATTCTGAATGCAGTCCAACTGTAAATTTCAAATGTAATTTATGTATTGGTACTTGAAAGGAAGTACTTAAATGTTATCCTTTATTCGTGTCATAAACAATAACCTTATTAGTGATATTACGGCTATGTGTGTTATTATGTAGTGAACTACTGCTGAAAGTCAGCTCCTTCAGGTGAGCTGATGTCCTTCACGCTCCTAAGGGCACTTGAGTGGAACAAATGGCAATAAACCACAGCAGCTATTTTGGAAAATAGCTTATGATGAGAAAGATCAGAATAATATTATATATTTTTTGTTAACTATGTTTTATACGGTCGTTCTATGCATAGGCTTACACATAGGTAAATAAAGCTTTACAAGTCTAAATGATGTTACTTAGTTATACCAGCTGTGGAAATTTTCAGTTTCTTTTCTGAATTCGTAAGAATAGGCCTAATCGCTACTTCAATTTCTCTTCGAGCTTTATGTATGTCTAAAATCGTTTATTTATCATCAGAATTATTCGTATTTTATGTGTATCTAAAATGTTTCTATCAGATTCCTTCGCATGCTTGTTTTAAATCTAAAAGAAGGTTTAAAAAGGAACTAAACAGAGAATTCAACTGCTGCGTGTTATTACCCACAATCACTGGCCCACGCATCGCAAGGTTTCAAGAAAGTGCTTACCGTCACGTAATGGTTAAGAGTTACATCAAGTTCGAAACGGATCTTATAACAAAGATACACAGGCATCTTGGGCACTATTCATTAAACTTTTAGCTGCTCTCTTGGTCCAGTTTTTCCGAATTAAAAAACTGGGTGTCATTGCCCCCTATTTCCCTACGTAAATGTAACTGCATAGACGAAAGCAGATGGAAATTTTCCACGATTTCACGAGATAAACTAATAATTATGATGAGTGTACATATGGAAACCAAACGAAATGTATTGAAGAAATAGAATATGTACCCATTCATAGTATGTACGCATTCATGTCTGAGTGATGTGTGAAGATACCGACATACTAACAGTAAAAGTTCCCTCTTCCTCCCGCATGTTTTTCTCTTCCCCCCAGCATCCCTCTCCGCCAACTATAATTTCTCAAGATCCCAACGGAAGGGAGTTTTTTTTTTTTTTTTTTTTTTTTACAGAAAACAGCACATTGGCTGCTTCTGAGGTCAACGACCAACCAGCCATCCTGAGTGACACAAATAGAGGATTTCTTAAGAATTTATACCCCTGGTTAGAAGGCGTAAAGATAATAGACACAGCTAATAATATTTCTGTAGGGCACTTGAACACTCGTAGTTTACACCACTTCAAATTTAGTTCAATGCACTTACCTGATTTTAACGGAAACATGGACTGATATATCAATTCTGGACGAGTATGTTAAATTAAATGGTTTCAAGATGTTCAGATTAGATTGTGATTTCTCTAAGGGGGAGGGGGGTTATTTCCTATATTAAGGATAATTGATGAGTTTGATGAAATAAGGGCGTAAGTCTGGAATAAGCCTTTCCAGAAAAATGGCTTTTATCTCCAGACTCCGCACTGCTTATTTCACTCATATTTATCACCTAATAAGGCACATAGCTCTACCTTTGTATTTGGAGGTAAACTGTCAGTTTTTGGAAGGTAACAAACAGTATTAGCAACTACTAAGTGTTAATTGGCTTTCAGGATATCCTGTTTTGGCTATTGTCGCACTTGATTCAAACACTTGATTGATACTTGCCTTGACCTTTAGAATCAAGGTATTGAGTTCACATGACACACGGTTCTTGAAGTGTGGTAGAAGCCACTTATATATTTGATGTAAAAAAGGGCGTAAGTTCCCTTACGCCCTTATTCCATCCAACTCCTCAATTTAATTATCAACCTAGTATTTAGCATCAGCAATATCGACATTGAAGGATTGTGGGTAAATGTACAAAGCTCATGCTAATTGGTTGCGCTTACCAAAGACCCAAGTCTACGGCGGAGTTTGACAAAGAATTAGGATATATACTTCAGTCGCTTCCGAGTAACTACTGCTCAATTTTAGTTGGAGACGTTAACTATAATTCCGTCATCTGCTCTAATAGAGATACAATTCTTTTCGATCTAATGGAGTCCTTGGGTTACAAGCAACGTGTTGCCATGCCAACCAGAATCACTGATACTACAGAAAATGTAATTGACCATATATATACAAACAATGACTCTTTACAGGGAAAAACAACCATTGTTATGCATGGCTTGAGTGATCATTTTTTCAAATATACTACATTTCATGTAACAACAAATAAAGCACCACGAGTTCTCGTAACAAAGTGCACATTTAAGCATTTTAGTGAGGATAAATTTGTAGAATACTGTAAGTATCTTCGTTTGTACAAGTCAAATAACATATCAGACATTAATAAAATGGTTGCCTTTCCCACAAGCTCGATTTGTGATGCTCTTGATATCTTTGGTCTAATGAAAACTTTTCGAATACATCCTACTAAGCCATAACCCTATGGGAAATTTTAATTTTTAACGAATTATGTCACAATTTGCATTTAGCAGGAGTCGGAGTTGGAGTCGATATGTTTTTGATCACTCCGACTCCAGCAAGGGAAAAATGGCTTCCGACTCCGACTCCACAGCCCTGCCGTTAACGCCCGGCAGGACCGTAACCTACGAGAAGGATATATTTCTCGTAGGTTACGACAGGACCCTATTGAATGGATCCTTAAGTAGTAAGCAACGCCTGTAAGCATTAAAGCAATACTGGTTGCTGAACTATTAGGCGTTCTTCGGCGTATCCATATCCTGCAACATACATAAGTAACAATGAACTGTTTTTCAGACTTATATGGATTGCTGGTTTGTATATATTTAGTTCGGCGAAAGTGGAATACTAGATTACCTTTAGTACTATTTTTCACTTAATATTTTATATCCAAAATCACATAATCTCCAGCCAGTTGCATATACCTGGTTAACGTAACAATTACTAATCTTAAAAATGACGTATTCGATTCTCACAGAAGGGAAAACATTTTTTTATGTTAGTTTCTGGATACGAGATTAAAAGTATCTTGAAATGTGCTGTTATAGATAAAACGGAACAATTAATTTCTTGAATGGCTGCAACGGGCGGATAAGGTGCTCTGCGTCTGGCGCTGAAGTGTATTCAAGCCCGTTTCCACATGTTTCAACTTGCATTTATGTGGTCCACAAATCAAATGTCTTTCCCGAGAAGAATGTTTTCGTGAGATGCTATAGACGAAAAAATGACAAACAACAACTTATACGATGAATACACTACGAAAACAAAGTGTAATCAGTTCGAAGTTTAAATGTGATAGTTATAACAGAAGAATTTAATAAGATTGTGAAAATGAGCGACATTCTAAGGATAGATTGGGAAATGAGAAATAGTTCCGTAAAGATGGTATCTCAAATCTTGACATGTGACCGTGCTCATGATGCGCTGGCGAGTTCATGGCTAAGAAACCCATTCCAATAATGGGTCATCTACTTTATTCACCTGATATGACATACTGTGATTTGTGGCTGATTACGAAATTTAAAAGAAAAAATCCCTGAAAGAAGAAAGACATGTTGATACACCTGTCATCCAATGGAACGTGACAGTGTTACGGCGAGGTATGCGGAGTGGGGCGCGGATCGAATTCAAGGTTCTCGTTGGCTGCGAAATCATCTTTACCGCAAGTGCATGACTTTATGCGAATGGTATTTCGAAGTGAACAACAGACACAGATTTTGCTTTCCTCACTTTATTTTATTTGATTTTATAATCCTGGTTTATTAAATAGGACCTACGCCTGTCACAGGGCTGTCGTATGATATCCGTAGCGAGCACTCCTTTGTAGTGGGCATTTATGATGTAGAGAATACTTGTTTAATATAACTTCTAATTCTTCTTTTGGTGTGGATAAACGGAAAGGAAACTGGGCAGTTTCGATAATAATGAACGTGAACTAGACTTGAACCTACGGATCTCCAGTCCCGACGCAATAATATCTAATAAACCATGGTGCTGGGTTGATATACTATATATATATATCGTCGTCCATATGACAAAGGCGCGTAAGCGACAAATATATATATATATATATATATATATATATATATATATGTATTTTAAAGAAAACCATTTTAAAGAAAAACTGTGCTCTTTATCCGTCTGTCTTGTAATGGAAATTGTACCTATATTTAAAGTTAAATATTGATTTTTTGTGCAGAAGCACTACTCTTTCAAAACAAGTTTCAACTGACTTGAAACCAATCTCTGTCGTTTACGTCCATTTGTCAGACAATACAAAATTCGAAAGTGGCGCTTACGCCACAGTCATGTTTTCTGTACAGAAGAAACTAATAAAGATAGAATTACGCCTGTTTGTCAGATGAAACATTAACATATTGTAAGTGATTAGGCAAAATACCTCTAATTTTCCAAATTTGGAGCTTATGCCCCTTTGTGATATCGACGACGATCTATATGATTAATATACACATATAAATAAATCAACAAGTGTAAAATGTTGTTCTGAAGGTATGTATGCATGTAGAAATCAGGGCTCTTAGGTAGTTGAATGTACACCTATCTAAGGTCCTGAGTTCAGTTGCAATTGAAATAGACTTAACGCAGTGTCTAATCTTGTAAAAACTGTGGTTCTTACCGTTAGAGTCTCCCAGGCACTTTTATGGTTAGAAAAACGATTCAAACAGACTAACACAAAACATACAGTTATTGGGTCTGGGAAAACATTCGTGGCGTTTTTTAGTAAACTTCAACTGGTTTTCTTATAGGGTGCAAATGAATTTATTTACACCAAATATGGTACATAATTACCGACAATGTTTCACCATTTTGCAGGTAGATCCATGATCTCATCGCTGAAGAACTTCTGTGGTTTCTGGTTGAAAAACTGAATCAAGTGGTTTTCACAGGCTTCTTGTGAAACCAGCTTAATTCCGTTGACAGAGTTCTGCAGAGATCGTAAACAAATAATAGTCCGAGAGTGCTATCTATGTCTGGTGGATGCATCATATCTAGGATGGTAGATTACACCTTTCCTATTATTCAATTCGGGCCGTTTTCTTTCAATTGCCTGGCGTAATCTCTCTAGTTGTTCACAGTAGAGTTGAGAATTAATCGTCTGACCAACTGGAAGTAGTTCATAATGGACGATTCCCTTCCAGTCCCACCACACACACACACACAGCATCACCTTATTTGGCGTCAATCCGGGCTTCGCGAACGCTTGTGACGGCTCACCATCCCTTCTGTACGATCTTTTACGCTTCCGATTGTCGTACATGATCCATTTTTCATTACTGGTTATGACTCGTTACAGAAATGCCTCGTTTTCATAGCGTTTCAGCAGCGCATCACAGATGTTCATTCGGTCTATCATGTTTTCCCTCGCTCAACACATGCGGAACCCATACATCGAGCTTCTTTCTGTAGCCAGCTTTGTGTAAATGGTTCAACAGAGTTTTGTGGTCAATGCCTAACTCCATACCAATATTGACACTGCTGCTTGCTGGACCTCTTCAAGAATTTCATCAGCTTTTTCAGTGATTGGACGACCAAAGAGTGGCTCATCTTTCATATCAAAATTACGAAAACGAAAGCGAGCGAACCATTTCCTCTAAGTAGATTTTGATAAAGTACCTTCTCCGTACACAGTACACACTTTTTACACGCTTGCGGCGCGTTCTTCCCTTTGTCGTAATAATATCGCAAAATATAGCGCAATTTGACATTACTGTTCTCCATTCTCACACGCAAACAACTTTCCAACCACTGCGTTTAGTGGTAGCGCTGCGATCTGTTTCCTGAGGTATTTGCAATTGACGCCATCTATCGGGAAAACGCCACGAACTTTTTCCCAGACCCAATATGATTCATATTTGGTAAAGGATACATTGAGTTCAAGATGAAATTATAATTGATCCCCCCACAACTTTAATTTCTGGGTATCTTTTTTTTTACGAGAGTTGGATTATGATGGCCCGTTGTCTAGTCTTTATGGATAAAGGGCTTCGCGTCGGCACTGGGAAGGCACGAAAGTGTGGATCCTACTGAAATTCATACTGAGATTCTCCGTAGATTTAATCAGTATCCGGCAAGTGACTGCCAGTGTAAGTAGAAATCGAAGGCTCTGACCGCTACTTTCGTCTTTACTAACTCCGCAAGAGTGCTCGCCGAGAAATTTCATCCCTTAAAATTGTGGCGAGATTAGCTTGACCTTTAAATTCAACATACATCAGTTAAATAAAATCTATCGTATGGCATTATTTTCAATAATGTTTCATGTACTAGCACAAAGAAAATGAAATTGCAGAAAAAATAAAAAATGACCTGAGAACTATGAAAATTTTTGGTGTAAGGATACCAATAAAATATTTGCATTTTATTTAATGAGTTGAAATATATATTCTCACGTTCATAATTCGTTTAATTATGTTGCTTTATTTCAGCTAATTAATCAAGAAAGAAAGAAATCCAACAGACCGAAATTCAAATGTCGGAGAGGGGCGCATCAATATTATACAATATTAAACAACAATGAAACATAAAAGTTTATGAAAACGTAGACAACATAGATTCTGTTTTGGTAAGAGCTAAAATGTAAAACATTGATACAAGTGATCTTTACAACCTTAAACTTCTGCGAAGTACACAAATGTTAGTAAGTGTTCATTCCAAATAACCTTCAAGAACGGTTTTAGGCGTGTATCACAACAGACACCAGATAGTAAGGAACTTCAAATCGCAAATAGATGAAAAAAAGACAAATATAAAAAAACAAAATATCAAAGGAATCTATTACATTGAGTTTATATATTCTGGAAGGCACAAATAAGTAAAAATAAAACTAACAGCGCTATCTATCGTACAGAATATGAATGAAGAATGCCATCTGAGCAAGTACAAAATCATTCTTACAACTATTAAAAATGCTAAATACAGCCTTTTATGTTGAATAGCTTACATTTTAGTCAAAAACTTTATGCTAACCGCCATGTGCGTCTATTAATTACACAGAAACTTGAAAAATATATGCACTTCTTCATCTAAATATTGAACAATAAAATAACAGATGTTTTTGTTAACAGATTTTCATATATATCAGTTGTTTATTAATTAGTACTCCAGTTCGTAGAAAATAGACAATTATCATTATTATTTGTTCAGTGTAGGGTTGCATTAAGATATACAATTCATTTACATATGTAATAGTTACATATAGTTGGCTTGTTGCCCTACAGTAACAAAACAACATAAAACATAAAAAGACAAAAATAATGCAAAAGCATAAAACCTAGATAGAAAAATTACAAAATTAAGTACCATATACATGTCCATGCTTATGATATGCAGTTAAAGTATAACACAATGATGGGAAACAAAACACACACACACAGAAAGAATCGTGATAAAACAAACAAAATATACATTTGGATAATAGTGAATATTTGAAAGAGCTGATTATATACAATGAGCGAATATGTGAGTGAATGATGGCCTGAAGTGCGTGTTTTAAAAATATTTAGCTTTCCATCTTTTTTCAATCCAATTGGAAGTTGGTTCCAAACTTTGCACGTCAAAGAAGAAAATGATTTCATGCCATAATTTGTCTTATTACACTTCGGAATGTGAACATTGTTAGAGTTGTTAGAACGCAAATTACTATAAAACGTGTTGTCGGAAATAGGGATGAATTCACTTAGTGTTCGGTGGTGTGCCGAATAAATAGCTTTATGCACTTGTACCAAGAAAAACGTATGTCCTTCTGGATTCAAGGGTAGGCAACAACACTGATTCGTTACATTTGGAGGTCGAGAGTGAGAGCGGAGCTTTCCGCATTATCCGAATAGCCCATTTCTGCATCCTTTCAATATTTTTTATGTTGGTTTGGTTGATTCCGTACAGAACTTCACCACAGTGCTCAACAATAGGTCTAATATACGAGTATAGTAGTTTACTCTGTGAGTGATAGGTAGATAATTGCTTATTTACTGAAGAATTATGATTTTCAGTACAGCATTGGAGCATATCTTTTTAACATACTGCGTAAGCGATAGTTTAGAATCAAGAGATATGACAATATATTTCAATCTAACACTTGTAGATATCTTATTGCTTCCTATCTTAAGTTCTCTGCCAATTACGTAACGTGTGCAGTTGTCCGTCGATAAGATTAATGCTTGTGTTTTTGCTTTGTTAACTTTTAGATGTTGTACCAGTTAAGCACTCCCGGAATGTTAGTTTCAATAGTGTGAGTTAATTGATCTAAAGAATTAGAGTAGCAAAATAAGAGACAATCTCCAACATACAAGTTTTTCACAGATAGTGCAAGATCATTAATGATTAAGTTGAACAGTTTGGGTCCAAGGATTGATCCCTGTGGTACCCCAATTTGAATATCGGCACATTTGGAAATTACCGCATTTACCAAGTTTCGTACTTATTATTATATTATGTAGGTAACTTTGAAACCATTTAGAGGCTTCTTTTAGATAAATTGAACTGGCCATATAATTTGTTCAACAATAAATGAAGTTCCACGGTATCAATTACTTTGCTGATAATCTAAGTAAATTAAACCAAGTAGTTTTTTTCCTTTAACGTCTAGTACGTTTCGCCACTTCGTGATTATTTTTTGTAGCAATGTTTTTCGAAGTTGCTGTAATTTTAAACATAATTATCTATATTTATTATAAATTTCGAGCGCAGAAACTTTTTGGACACCGCGACCCGAAGCCGGTTAACACCCGCAAAGGTAAGTTATGGATACGTGCACCACGATTTCAAACACGCTTCTGACAAAATCAGACATCGTAGCTGCCTGCAAATTTCCAGTAACGTCACTGACAAAAAAACATATATAAGATGTTTTTTAGGGATTCTTAGAGATAGAGAAAATATGAAGCCTTAACCAGGACTCGAACATGTGTCATTCAGTCAGAACAGAAAGTATCACGGCAATTGGACAAAGATGCTCGGCTCGTGTCACTGATGGCAACGCTAATTTAATAGATTGACTATTACAATGCACAATTTTGGACAAAAGGACAGAATTGGATACGAGTCTCTTTGGGAAGGAAATAAATCTTTTATTTTTTGGTTATCTTCGCTTATGCAATGTTTTATGTCGTGTTTGGTTTGGAAACCAAGTTTGTATCTTGTAAGTGGCACTCCGTTAAGCATGAGAAATTACTACGAACTTCAGGATTAGGTTTCAGTAATTACATATAAAGTTATTTCATCAGTTACATGAAATATATTTAAATATATATTAGAAAATATGAGAGGATGCTAATGTGTTGATCATTTGCCATGACAATGTATATTGATCTTTCTATTATGACGATGTTAATAAATGCGTTATTTTGAGAATCTCATCATTGGATTTTCTGGTTCATTATCTAGGTTAAATTCCAGATGAAAGGTTACAGTCGGCAAATCCATTAATCGTATAGATTATACAATATTAACCTGTATATGTTTCACGTACTTTCTGATAGCAGTAATTAACTATCAGTCACAAAACTTCTCCTAACTTCAAAACATGAAAGAAGTTATGCCCATTACCTACGCTACGCTACAATCACCTCTAGATTGGTCCATTAGGGATTGGAATATTATTTATTGAGACTATGTTCGATTTATGGAAAAATAAGCGAAAAAGATGGACAAATCAAACACTTCATGAGCATTAAGTTGCAATAAGAGACATTTTTCTTTAGCGCATGAGCTCAAATCACACTGGGACTGAAAACTGAGAACCGACAATAAACGAAAATTGGGGGCTTTACAAAGAATACTCCTAACAACTATAAATACAGAATTTTTTTCTGAAATATTAAGGAAAATTTCCTAACATTTCAATAGTGAAAACTTTCTTCGAGTGGAATAGGTTGCCTATGACAGTTACACCATGATTTTCTTAGTTCATGTTCAACTTTATTCGCCATGTAGCGAAATATTTCCAAGATAATTCTTATATATTGTGAAAGAAAAACTTCACATATCTCCTTTCAATTCCTTGAATAAATAATAATATTCACCACAAATACTTCTGCTGCTATTTGTTTTCTGAACACGAACTGCCTTCTTTCCATCTTTAATACGGAAGTATCATGATAAATAGGGAAATATTCATAGAATGAAGCGAAGCCAAAATCCTGCCTGTTGTAACCTGTTTTTATTATATATTTCTATATTAATCTGACTCGTCGCTGGTCGGAGGAGACTATCGGAAATCATACTGCTTAGGTGGCAGTGTTTAAGCCATAGTTATCTGTAGGCATGCTGAAAATCGTCTTATTCGTGCTTATCTTTCGACCTACATTTACTCAAGAGAATGTCTGACAATCATTATTCCTTCGGGGAATCCCTTGCGCATTCAAAGCATCAGTTTCCTATATGTATTTTGGATAGAGCAGGTGTTAAGTCTTTGAGTTGTTAATTGTTTTGAAATGTCAACCTCTGTATTAAATTTTTCCACTCTTTCGGCATCTACAGCGCCGAAACGAAGCATTTGTGCACCTTGGACATATTCACTTTGATATTTTTATGTCGGGAATCTCGTAGGGTGACATTATCGGTGTTGTATTGAAACGTCCTGCACAAACCGTGTCATTTTCAAATGTTATTTTGCTACGGCGGAAAATATATTCGTGAATAGCAATGCTATGAAATTTACAATATAGTGCAGTTGAAGTATGTAATTTGTGTAAAAAAGATAGATACTAAAATAGTCTAAATATTTTCCTGTTTGTTTCATCAAAAAATAATTCGTTCAGCTATCCTCTAACCTCACGAACGTCAGCTTGTTGTTTCCAGTTTGGAACGGGAATAAAGAAAGGACACGAACATTATCATAATTATAAGTACACGGACATTTTTAATTATGCTATTGAATTCAAGTGTTAAGCTCAAAATTCTTAGTTTCATAAAGAAAGTTGTATATTACGCTTGTGTAACATGTATACATTTATCATGCCTATCAAAGGACATTAATGCAAACTAGGTCGTTTTCCATTAATAATGATTTATTTTTTTCTTATTCTGTGGAAGAAAGATGTCTTCAATTTTCTATCTCTCTGGTCCGCTTACGATGAATTCTTTCATAACGGGCGAAATCCATAGCACTGTTACCGCCCATAAAATTCATTTCATATTATCTTTAATTATTTTTAATATGTCTAACGTATGACGCTTTCACGTAATTCTGCAGTCTTCTGGTTCATGTTTATGTGCTTTAATTCTTCCATAACGATACTAACGCTTGGTACAAGCCTCCTCAAACATTCACTTTCATATACCTTGCGTTTCGCTTATTTTTTGCGTAGGGTTTTGTAGATAGTTATATTTTTCTTTTTTTCTAGGTCCCTTCTTAGTTCCTCTATTTCTCTATTTCATACTGCTCCTTGCATCCTTTTATTCTTCCGCTTGATTGTTTTATCTCTGTTACATTTGTCTTTATTTCCTCTCCTTTGTTGATTTGCATACGTTAATTTTCTATGGTTTCTTCCAATATATACCATTCTTGTTTATGCACTGTTTTGGGGATTCTTTGGCACCATGTATGAATGCCATAACCGTAAAAAAATATATAAAGTAATGAATGTAATCCTAAACATGTCATACGTCATCTGAATTAGGCAAATTTAGATAATTAAAACGTGTAGAATATATCCCTAAACATTCTGAAGCATTCAACACCAACCCTAAATCCTTTCAGAAAGTGACCAATAGACGAAGAAATAGAAAATCACAGCGAAAAACATTCCGTCATACAATTGACATTATAGTGTCACCTCCAATAATATCTTACTAGATATGTTTTACCAAACGAATACTGACAAGTACAACAAACACATTTTCCACACTGTTAATGATACTCAATCCGAAGTAATTCAAACTATAAATTTTAATTAAACAAATTATAGCACATAATGAAGACCTCATACCACACAATATAAATGATGTTCATAAGGGTGACAGAGACATTCTGCTTCAAGAAATAACAGCAGAAGAGATACATCTTGTACTCAAAAAGTTCCTTAGCTCCTGCTATTAAAATCTCCAAACCCCTTACTCTCTATTTTAGCCGCACTCTACAATGCATCACTTAAATCTGGTTATGCTCCCGTTCAATGGAAGAATGCATACACTATATTGATTTTTAAACCAACTAAAATCTGTTTAAACTCAATTAAACTGATAAATACTATTCGTAAAACACGTGAAGCATTTTTTGGCTCACCAACTATCCAAATATCTACAAGAAACTGACAAATGTTTTCCTTATCAAGCAAGATTTCGTAGCAAGATTTCCACAATTGACCAATTACTTAGTCTTACCACTGACATTCAATGCTCATTTAACAGAAGACTTAAAGCAGGAGCCATTTTTTTTATTTGACGAGTGCCTTTGCTACCGTCTGGCATGATGGATTGCTTTTCAAACTGTATAGACTTCAACTTCCCACTACATATATACGATGGATTGCAAACCTTTTAAAGGACAGAACTACCCAAATAAAAATACATTCTGACCCCAGCAAAGACATTAACATTAAAGGACTGTGCTACTATGAGCCCTAATCTATACATAATCTATGTTAATGACACACCGACATGTCTCCTATTGAAGATTTTACGAAACTTGGGTTACTTGCAAGCAATACTGCTTATTGGACCGTTGCTAAATTCTTTAAAACTGTAATTCGCAATCAAGAATCCATCACCAAGCAGTTTGTACAATAGTGTGGCACTTGGTTCCTTACTTTGAATGCGCACAAAGCGCAATTGATACTGTTTTATCCATCAGAACACAACACAGTTATAGAAAAGCACAAATATCTTACCATAAACAATACTAGAACTAAACTGGACAAGATCATTGAATACCTGGGAATCATACTGACCTTCAAAAAGCTCATACGCAAACGAGGACTTCAAGTTCATGCCTTTTTAAAAGGAATCTTTTACATTGACAATTTCTCACTAAACAAAAGATGTATGCATAAAAAACAATTAGAGCAATCATTACATATGGACATCAACTATTTACCTCTTTAACCGACGTATCTTCTTTACAAAATGTCGAAAGGATTTCCATAAGATTTGCTTTCAAGCCTTGGCAGGACAGTGTTGATCACTCTGTAATGATAAAATGATAAAATGAATTTTATGGGCGGTAACAGCACTATGGCTTACGCCCGTCCCGATACGGGGAAGCCCCTTATCTTTGTCACGTCTAAAAATAGCTGTTAATTAAAATAATAAAATAATATAAAAGATGAAGATGTAAAAGGTCTTCACAATCAGAATAAAAACCAAGCCTGTAAACGGGGCTTTACAAATAAAACAAAACTACACTATAAAACTTAATGGAAGCCTGTAAATGGGACTTCACAAGATAAAACAAAACTACACTATAAAACATAACAGCAATGGAGCATAATCATAAAAAATAAACGGAAATCATAAAAATCTTCAAAAACAAGTAAAAGATCACCGTTTAAGTTTAGGTTTATACCTAGTTTTCCCTCTCCTTCCAACGAGATTAAAATCTATATCCATCAGGGGGTCCTCAACCATGTCGGAGGACAAAGATGAACTTGGGTGATGGATAGTATCTACAGACTCGTTTTGAGCTAATTGTGCAGCCAAAACGTTCGTCAAAGTCTTAATGCTCGTAGCGAGAGGTGAAGTTCGAGCAAATTTGGAGACCCTATAGGGACTAAAAGTAGGCTTAACCCGTGGAGCTCTAGAGCTCTTCACAGGTGTTTTTTGTCCCTGACTCTCCGGCGGCATATTGCTAGGAGTCTCCGATTCTTTGGGCGGCTTCGGAGTGTCGTCATGCACAACAGACTCTGTTTGTGTTGATACGTTAACTGTCTGGGTACCAACCGAGACAGTTTTAACTGCTATTTTGGCTACAATATGGGAAAACGCACCAGAGGGAAGGGTGCGCTGAGACTCTTTTACGCGACGTTTTGCATCTCCAGCAGATATTTTCTCAATAACCATCAGCTCTCTAATACGTTTTTCTTCTTTAAATACCGGACAGTCACGCGACCAGGCCGTGTGATCACCCTTGCAGTTAACACACTGAGGTTTCAGTGATGTGCAAGGATCCGCACCATGGCTGCTGGTACCGCATATTGCACATACAGCAGAGGTCGCCTTACACGACGTGCTGGTGTGTCCATAGTGCTGGCATTTAAAACACCGGAGCGGACTCGGTATATAAGGACGGACAGGTAAGCAATAGAATGCTGCCTTCACGTCCTTGGGGAGCTGTGGTATGGCAAACGTCAAAATTAACGAACTCGTGGGTTTAAGTTCTCCACTCTTTCTTGTCTTAATTCGACGAACATTAACTACACCTTGGCTGGCAAGTGCATCCTTAATCTCTTCTTCAGGGACATCTTGAAAGTCCCAACAAGATATTACGCCCTGACTACAATTTAGTTGACGATGCGGTTCAACTTGAACCTCAAATTGTCCTAGGGTCTTCATTCTTAAGAGATTAGTTGACTGCTTGTTAGTTAACGTCTCCACGAGCAAGGTGCCGTTGCGAAGCTTTTTAACATGTGCAAGTTCACCTGCAACGTAAATAAGTTGTTTTTGTATAACGAAAGGGGATAACCCCTTCAAACCACCTGGATTTTCTGTTTCATTCTTTACTTTAATCACAAGATATCGTGTAATAGACGGTACGATACTTGTCTGTTCCTCTACTTCAATTTTATTTTCTTTGTCACTGCTTGATGCATTAGCTGTATGCGCCTTCTTACTAACATCAGTGACGTTCTCTTCGCTCTGTCTCTTCTGTCTCTTTCTTTCTTTCTGCGAAGGCGACTTATTAGGATGTGGTGGAGCTTGATCACTCTGTGTTACAACTACTGGTTAGGTTCATATCGCCAAATTCTTCACTTTATTGCACTTAAAGGAAATTCTTTCTGATGGATAAACTAGATTCCTTATGGTTGAAACCTTGACTCATGCATTAAAAAAAAAGCTTTCAGCTCAGTACAAAATTTAGAAGAAAAAAAAAGTTTATTTCCATTCATTTTGAAGCAAATAAGTACAGCTATATCTGCGTTTTGTGAAACATGGTAAAATTAAAAAAAAAAAAAAAAATTGCAAACTGATGTTCTTTCTAAAATATATTACTCATTTACGTTGTATAAACAAAATAAATATATAATATTTTTAATCGATTTGTAAAATCTCCTTGTATTGGTATTTTATTTTGAATTTCTAACCATTAAATCCTATAAAAGAATAATTAGCATATAGACAGCACATGAGTTCTAACAACTACCTTCCTACTAGGGTATTCAACCGAAATAGACTAAATCTTCGTCATGAAGTTGCCTCTAGGTGGCAGGGTAGTTCAAATCCTGGCTAACTTCTTCTGTTGCTCTGAAGCATTATATTTTCAAATGTTGATTTAAAAGTAAATACAATGGCTTGTTCACAAAACGTAAGTGCTAACAGTACCTGGCAAGGATACTCATTAATTTAGTATGAGAGGCACTTCAACATATAACCATAATGTTAATGGTTGCCGTTTAATATTAATTAAACTGATATTAAAGCAGATAATAAATTATAGGAAGCCAGCCGCATAGGACGAATCAAGCCGCACAGTTAATACAGAACTATAATATTGCGTTATAATATCCGTAGGGCATGTGTTAAATTGCAGACCTATTAATCTTGGAGAAGAGTAGATGAAGAAAAATAGAAAAAAATTCATATGTACAGAGAAGATGCGTAATAAGTAATTGCACAAGAGAATAGGCGAAAGAGTATTGATACTGGTAACCATAAAAAAGAGAAATAAATTGGATAAGACATAGGGATCTAATTTCTTGATAGTATTGCAGAGGATAATCGTGTGCAAAGACAAACTGAACATAATGATAAGGAGAATGGGGAGATCATATCGTCACTAAGGCAACTGCCATATTAAACAGAATATTAATCAGGGTGAATGATGAAAATAAGCTACATCGCTGTACTTTTCCGTAATTGTAATTCTAATTTGCTTCGTAGAATGGCGCTGGACAACACAAAATTACATTTAAAAACATTATTGTTAAAGTTCAAGTATCACTACATCAATCAGAAAAAAACTTACTGTTCGAATAGCTCGGTTCGCCCTGCACTCTAACTTTGAAATTAGACAACTTGTGTTTTAACTTCATGTAAGAAAACGTGAAGTGAATGAGCGGGCACATAACATAGAGGGTGCTGACATCTTTATACAGAAACATTACGCTATTGATGTATAATGTTATTAATTTATTAAATTTCGGATTTATTTGTTTGCAGAATAGTATTTTCTAAAACCCTGGGTGCATTCGAAATTAATAAGTTAACTCTGACTCCATTACAATTTGTGACGCTTTAAAAACTGTTGGTGTATTATCAAGAAATTCTTCGTATACAGAGCCGTTGTTCGATAAGTCATAAGTCTGACAGGAAAGACTTTTACAACGATCTCTTGAACAATATGGATATACGAACCAGTTGCTTAGTCATTACTTCTAAGCTAGATGCATAAAGTCCAGTTTACGCAACATATTAGATTATTTTAGTATTTATTTGAAGTTTGTTAAAATAAATTGTTAAACTACAGCATTTGTGAGGTATAAATAAGGGTCTTTAATAATGTTCAGGCTGTTGCATTACTTGAAAGTCAAGGCTTCCCTCTTTAATGCGATTTATTTTCTTCGATTAAAAAGAACATGTAACGTTTCAAAATCCAAAAATATTTTCCATAATATTACTGAAAGGAAAACCCTTATACTACATGTAGTATGCATCTAAGGTTTAAATAAAGCACTTATATGTTTGCATTCTAACAGTTTTCTTCTCTTGTTAGTATTATGGTGGTCCTTATTATGTGAAGTGATTTTTTAACGAAAAGGTGTGTAACAGGGACGCATGCAAACAGTCCTATCATATTCACTGCACTAATACTTAGTATGAATAATGAACCAATGAACAGAAGGCCATCACGAATGATCTCGTCAACTTGCTAGATTTTCCTTGGAGTCACTGAAGTCGCCCTCCGGCCGCTCCACTTTTGCCAACGATATATTTCCTTCAGTTTCTGTATAGCAACAAACCCATCGGCGAACAATGCTGACAAACATTTTTGCATTCTTATAAAGCTTCTGTAGCCTTTCATGAACGCAAATGGGCGTTTCACCTTCCGTATTCAGGAATTCTATCACAGCACGCTGTCTTACATGTATGTATATACCAGCCATTTTCTAAACTGAGGCAGTGCTGTCATCTGTTGACTTTGGAAGCTGTTACCTCAGTAAACTCTACTTCAGTAAACTCTGACCAATCGCTCCAGATTCAAATTTTTCACGTTGTCAACTTATTTAAGGAGAAGAAATAGACGGCATTACAGTCGAGTAATAGGTTCCGAAGCATGCGGAGCTCATGCTAGTTGTTCCAGTAAAGGTTTCACTAAGCGCTGACAGAACGTAAATAAAACAAGCGAAAATAAAGTAATAAAACTCTCTTTACCGTCCTATCGCACTGAAAGTCCTTTAAATTTGCTTTTTTAAGGGTCAAAATTTGGGGACTTTTTAAGGGCCACTGGCTCTAACCGGAATCTGCCTAGTCGCTGACCGGGCCATGTCGGAACCCCCAGACCCCTCCTCTACCCCCCTCCCACTATAATTCCTGATGCTGCTGCCATTTGTAGTAATCAAGCAATGATTACAAGTCAACGTACTACTAAATCAACCAAAGTCAATGGTCGTAAACCCGACAACCGACAACGAAAGAGCAATGCCTTTTCAAACTCACGTCCTATATTTAAGACAGGTGCCTTCAACTTCAGAACTCGCTATCCTGATGGTTATATTATACCTAATACCAATCTAGTTCGTAAAATCAAACCAAAGTCAAATCTTAGTCCTTCTCACACTACTAATTGCGAGAACAATGAGTCTTCTTCTGATAGTCAGCATGAAGAACGAATGCTGACATCACCTCAGATCATGAATCACCTCAGACCACCTATGACATCACCTCAGATCATGAATTTCCTGATGTCAACACTGCTCACAATAAACTAAGCCGTAATACTCAACCTCGTGCAAATCCAAATATAATTTCTCCTAGTGAAACTTCACCGATATGGAAGTCGATGGATGGACTCCCCGTCACTCAGCCAAAGTGCGAAAAGTTCAAGACTCTGTAGCCAAGATTGGTACCAAAAATCGCTATCAACCACTCACCAATGACGGTAACAACGAACCGGGAAAAACTAAAGTCACTTCTGTCAAACCACCACCTCTGTATATCTATTGCATTACCAATAAATTCCAGTTTACCAAGACTCTTTTTGCAGCCTGCCAGCAGAAGCCAACTATCACTGATGCTAAAGACTACGTTCGCTTTCAAACACTTAACCGTGGTGACTATGATAAACTTCTAGCCTATTGCAAACAGCAACAATACCAGCTTTCTACTGAATTAACAAAGCAAGAACGGCCATTCAAGGTAGTTCTACGCAAATTACCAATCGATACACCTCCAGAGGATATATTACAGGATTTGAAAGATCAAGGTTTCCCAGCAACAGCAGTCACTCAGATGTTAGGAAAGGACAAACAAACAAAGGAACGTATCCCGTATCCACAGTTTTTAGTCTCTCTGCCGAGAAGTATTGACAATCCTGAAATATATACCTTAGAATATTTACTGAGCTATCGTGTTCTAGTAGAACCTTATCGTGCACCAGACATTCTCCAATGTTATTCATGTCAACGACTTGGTCACACTAAGTCTACTTGCTACTGTGACCCTGTATGTGTGAAATGTGGTTGGCAACATACCACTACTGAATGCCAAAAACCACCGGACACTCCTGCTCATTGAGCCAATTGCGGTGGAAAACATCCAGCTAACTACAGAGGCTGTGATCTGTTTAAGAGTGCCAAACAACAACGTCATTCTCAACGTGAAAAACAAACCACTAATCAAAACTCTGCATCTTCACACTCCAGTACAAAAATAAACACTGCCTCCGCTAATACTAAAGTACTTTCAAAACTAGATACTACTAAAGACAACGTCAAGCCTTCAACCACTACAAACCTCAACAATTCCTCTTCTACTCAAAAACAACCGCAATCAGTTAAGACCAAAACTAAAAATCAACAACAATCTCCAGAAAATTCAGATCCTGGCTTCTCCTTAGAATCAATCTCCACATTCGGCACAACAATTCAGACAATATACAACCAACTCAAATCACTCTTTCAAGGTCTAAATATTATGAAAATTCTCACTCGTGTGGAACAAGGATTATCAAAATTAACACCTGACTCTGGCCTACTTACTACACTCTCTACTATAGTGCACATCATTGTATCAGTTCTCGATGATGGCACCGAATAAATTCATTTCAACAAGAAATTTAAGGATTGCATTCTTCAACGCTGACGGTGTTTCTAGACAACAGCATTTAGTTAAATATTTCCTCCATGAACATAATATAGATTTACTTTTATTAAATGAGAGTCATCTTGAACCTCATCAAAAATGGAAAATAAGAAATTATACTATTAACCGCACTGATCGTCCTGGCCTGAAAGGTGGCACAGCAGTCATCTGCAAAAATCATCTGTCAATTGAACATACCACTCTTCCTGCAGTACAATCCATAGAAGCTACCGGTATAAAGCTCCATACGCCTGACTCTGACATTTTCTTTATAGCTGCCTATAAACCACCTGCAGTACCTCTAAATATTGATGACATACGTCGACTAAGTTCACTTGGACCACGCATCTGCATAGCTGGTGATTTAAATTCAAAACACTCCAACTGGAACTCTCGCAACGCAAATGCAGCTGGCAAAGAACTTTATCACGCACTACCAAGACTACCAGTTACTCCTATCGCCAGTACTGAACCGACTCACTTCCCCAAAAATGGAGGAAGGCCAGACGTCTTAGACATGGCCCTTATTAAAGGAATTGCAGTCACAGATGGCCCACATGCCATTTCAGCTCTAGATTCTGACCATATTACCGTTATTATGGACATCTACCGGCTTCATTCAATAATAAATAGACATTTACCCCCAGTCTACACTACAGACTGGGATCGCTACACTCAACTCGTTGCTCGAACCACTGATACAAGACTTGCTTTGCGCTCATCGCATGAGATTCAATAAGCAGTTGACAGCATAACCACAACCATTAAATCCGCTTTGCATACTACTACCACCTCTAGTCATCACTCACCTACAGCACCGCAACTCACTCCTCAGTAGCTAAGAACCTATGCATTATTCGCACTCAAAAGATGAATGAGATGAAAATGGCAGACCACCAGACATCCTAAGTACAGAAATCTTTGGAACTTCCTTTCTCGGCGTGTTAAATTAAGACTACAACGCATTGCGGCACAAAATTGGTCTATGAAACTTCAGACTCTCACTAAACCAAATTACGAATTTTGGACACTAGCCAAATCCTTCACCAAGACAACACCTAAAACTATTAATCGACCTCTACATGGTACTCACGGTCTTGTGTATACATCCAGTGAAAAAGCGAAAACCCTCGCCGATCATCTTGAGACACAATTTATGGTCAATGCTGACCCATATGACGAAGCCACCATAAATGCAGTACATCGCTACCTAAATTCTCACTCGTTCAATCAACCATTTGATCCAACAACTCTCATCACTCCACGAGAAGTGCGAGCTGCCTTCAAGAAACTCCATAATCGTCGAGCATCAGGACCTGATAACATTTCACCTTTATCTTTAAAACATTTACCACGGAAAATGCTTGTTTTGATTACTAAATTATTTAATGCCATTCTACAACATAGCCATTACCCATCACAATGGAAGCTTGCGAAAGTAGTAACCATCCCAAAACCTGGCAAAGACTTACTCTATCCGCAAAACCATAGACCAATCAGCTTACTTTCAACACTAAGCAAAGTTTTCAAAAAACTACTATACAAACGCCTCATTCTTCATGTACAAGCTCGAAATCTACTTCCTGCACATCAATTTGGCTTTCGTTCACAGCATGACACTACAGCCCAGCTCGTGCGAGTTGTTGAAGAAATTACTCTGCAGTTCAACAATCGTGGTCACACTATCGGAATATTTTTGGACACCTCAAAGGCTTTTGACAGAGTGTGGCACAATGGACTTATTTATAAACTCAGTATCATGGACTTGCATCACCAATACATCCGACTTTTACAATAATATCTACAAAACCGCAACTTCTTTGTTCACTATCAAGGATATTCATCTACCATCCATCCCATCACTGCTGGCGTCCCACAAGGATCGGTATTGGCACACTTATTATTAAATTTATATACATCAGATATCAATACTCATCTACATGCTACATTAGCTACCTTTGCAGATGATACTGCCATTTTTGCCTCTTCAAGAAACCTTCGCTACTCTCACCTATACGCTCAACGACATCTCACTTCCATTGAGGAATGGACTACTAAATGGAGGATGAAATTAAATGCCGACAAAACAGCTGTTGTTCACTTCTCAAAACGTCATACCAATCTTCTACAGCTTCTCACACTCTTTGGGACTCAACTACAATACAATACACAGGCACGTTATCTTGGCGTTGATCTGGATAGGACCTTACTTTTCCAAAATCATCTTACAACTGTTGCCAGCAAAGCAGTCTCCCGACTCCTAGCCCTGTATCCAACTTAGAAGCAGAGAACTCACTCTATCAGCTAAACTCAATTTATATAAAATGATGATACGCTCTCTTCTCCTCTATGCCGCACCTGTATGGCAACATGCAGCAAAATCCTATCATCTACAACTTCAACGAGTGCAAAATAGAGCAGCAAGGATAATCACCGGACATACCAGAGACACCAGAATAATGCAACTCCATGAAGATCTCTTACTCCCAATGCTTTCTGACGTTATTGATTCTCAGTGTCGATCCTTTTGCACTCGCATGCAACATTCACCTTACCCAACCTTACATAATCTTGGTACCGCACATCCCATCCGACATGTTCACCGTATGCCTCATCCTACATAACATCCCTACTTACAACACAGATCACCTGTCTTAAATCACATGAATCGCAAATCCAACCTACTACATAAATTTTTTGGAAGGAACTAATTCCAACTCAGCCTCCCTTATTTATTCTAACATCTTTTCCTCGCTAAACGAACAAATAATAACTTCCCTCCTCCACCTCGTCAATTAATTCAGATCACTTTTGGTACTCATTGACTTGCTATAGGGATGCGGCAGTTGCTCCCTATTCAATCAAATACAACTATTCAACTGCCATCAACAAACACATAGAAGTCATGAGCTAACTAGCTCGAAACTTCATTCAAAAACGTCATTACTCTGGCTGGCTGGCTGGCATTACTTTCTGACTGACGCACATATATACTCTAAGAAACCATTAACGACCCTGAGAGAAAGCAAGAAAGACGAGATTTTTATAAAAATAACATTCGACGTATGGTTGATATTTCAATACCCACCATGCTTAGCTACGACTAAGTTGGGGGCACAGCCCGCCACCGGGAAGCGAGTATTCGTTAAAGTCCCGAATGTTGCTAAAATCATATTTTATTCACCCCGCACCAACGGGTGCACATGAGTATAATGATATATTTAAAAAAAAAAATATCTATATTCTTTGATTAAACTACCCGCTTTTATTCAACCTAATAGCATTATACTGTACAACAAATTATTAGCGTATGTTTTTCTACTGGTTGTTAATACAATTATAATAAATTTAGTAATATTAAACTTGTTTGTGAAAATTCTAAGAGTCAACAATGAATTTCGGAGTTCTAGCGTCCTTCGTTTAAACTCTATTTTGTACTAAAAGTGTCATAGCTCGTAACTTCGTGGCCAAATAATTTTAAAATGGTAACATTTTGACCTAATGCTTATTACAGCATTTCCTTTGCTTGTTTACGTGTCGAAAATGACAAATTTTGTCGTCTAACGGCGTTAGTACCTCCATACACATTTGTAGCCTTACAGTAGTAGTTCCTTAAGAAATTTTAAATGCCTTTTTTGTTAAAAGGAATAATTATATACTTCAGCATCTAATTAAATTTTAGAATGAAATCTAAATTGCATACATTATGTAACACGCGAGGGGCATTCATTAAAGTCAAGCAAAACCCATTTGTAAAAGAAAACCTAAAATGTCTTATTCAAATTTCTACGTTGTTTCTCTTGACCTCTACTCACTTAGCAATTCAAGCCGTTAGGTATCGATTGCAGCTGGGAAAAGGTTTTGTAGCAGAGGTCTAACTATTCGTGAACGGGATCCTTAAAGTCACTATCTTTACTGCAACGTAAACCCCGCAAGCGTTGCATAAGTTATTAAAACAAAAAGTCAATAGCTGCTAGGTCTTGTAAATATACTGGATGTTGTTGAAGCTCAAATCTGCATTCCTGAATAGCTGTCCGGTTAACTTGAGCCGTGTGTGGGTGACCGTTGTCGTGCGAGAGAGAAAAACAGTTGAATTCTCTGCGGCCTTTTCTTTACTGCTTGGCGGAGTTGGATCAGAAGATTGACAAAATGAGTGCCTATTATCGTGGTACAATGTGAAAATAAACAATAAGTACCTCTTTACCCCAGAAATTGGTGGCCGAAATCTTCCCGGCAGATTTCTGTGTTCTGAACCTGTGGTTTCTGGGTGAGTTGGAAATCCACTGTGCTTCCACATTGTACTCTATTGTTTGGCGAATCCACTTTTCATCTTCTGTCACTAGCGGTGAATAAATACACTTTCATTAGCACTTGTGATGAAGTTCTTGACAATGTATCTTAATTTCTCGCATCAGCATCCATTTGAGCACACTTTTGGTATCTCCAGCTATTCATGGACTAAATCCATCAGCAATAACCATTTCTATCACTGACTGAGGAACTAGCACCCATCCATTTTCCATCCCATGTTCCTCCACTTAAGTACAAGTTTCTTCAGTTGTCATTGTTACACTGCAGCCTGGTCTGGGGGTCATCTTCGACTAACACTTTCCCTTGCGTACACATAACACCCCACCTTTTGACGGTGGCATATAGAATGCAATGTTACCTATTGTGTATGTGTTCATGAATATTTGGATATGGATATGCTACTATGCGTTCATGAATATTTGTGTGTGTTATGCCTTACTTTGAGAAGACTAAATTACCGAACTATGTTTGATATTTTCAATATTTAAATACAACATTGGACAGCGAAGTATCGTAGACTCTCAAAATTCAATTAATAATATGTGCAGCCTGTGAGTCCGTCTTTAGAAGGCGATAAGATCATTTTACTGAGTTTCGTTCCTACGACCATTACGTCATATTTAGGCTTTCAACTTATTGGAAAATTCTCGTATATATTATTTATACCAGGCTGTCCCAGAAGTCTTGCACCATCAGCACACTGACCTGCATGAGGTAAAACTGTGGGAGGATAGGTGGCGCCACCAGTGAAAACTGTTGGCAGGCATAGAGGACAGGTACGTGGGATCAAGTGAAGGCAAGTAGTGCGTGTGTAGCGAGTGTTCCCGGAAAGTCAAAAAGGTCAACATCAGTGAGGACCAAATTGCAATTCGAGCTGTGCTCAAATTTTTATGGAAAAAAATGACTACCTGCAAAAGCTGCAGCGGAGGAAATTTGTCGTGTAGAGAACGAAGCAGCACTGTATCGATCGAGAGCTTCCCATTGGTTTAAAAAAATACTTCGGGTGATTTAAGCCTCGCGGACGAGTCCCGCAACGGTAGATCTCCGATGGACATTAACGGCCCTCTGCAAGATGCTGTGAGTGCTAAATCACAGTCGAGTACACGGGTATTAGCAACAGTGGTTGCGGCATCCAAATCGACAGTAAACTGTCGCTTGCATGACAAGGATTTCGTCAATAAACAGCCCCGACAAAGTGCTCAGGAGCAGGCCGAGCCGAGTGGCAATGTGCAGATTTTGTTTTAAGAAAAACCGCGTGATCTTCGTTTCTGGAGGAGAATTGTGAAAGGCGATGCGAAGTGGGTGTTTCTGAAAAACCCTAACACACGGAAACAGTGGGTGAAAAAAGGAAGGAAGCTCTAGCCAGTGTGAAACAGGACAGATTTGGGAAAAAGTTCATGATATGTGTTTGGTGGAATATTGACGGGATAATTAATTTTGAGTTTGTTCCCGAGGGTCGTGCTGTAACAGGTGAACTTTATTCTGAACAATTGCGCCGAGTATATGCCATTCTGAACGAGAAATATCCGACATTAAAGAGGAGGAAGTGATTATTGCTGCAAATTGACAATGCTCCGAGTCATCGGTCTCGAAGTGAGACCAACACAACGGCTGAACTTGACGGGTTTGAGTTGTTACCTCATCCTGCCTTTAGTCCAGATGTTGCACCCTCAGATTATGGTTTGTTTCGCTCTCTCTCACATTTCTTGTTTGGTCGGCAGTTCAATTCATATGATGAGGTGCATCCTGTCTGTCGCGAGTTTTTCAATTTTAAACCTGCCACCTGGTATCGCCATCAGATTGAACTGTTGTCCCAAAGATGTATGAAGGTCATCGAACATGATGGCCTGTACTTTGCTGAATAAAGGTTTGTCTTTGTTTCTGACATTCGTGTTTCATTTTCCTCCTTGTATGGTGCAGAACTTTTGGGACAGCCTGGTAATTATAAAGTAGAAAAGCAATCAATATAAAGTTGTGGTGTACCTGATATCGTAGTACTGAACACATATTACTACAACTACCACAAAGGAAGGTTCTACCGTCAAGGTGCACATTGATATCAGAAGTTATATTTTCCTCATTTACGAGTATAAATAGGAAAGAAGAGAATACCCAAGTTCGCAGCGTCCAGTCTAACAAAAGAACGTGCAATATAGAATCGTTGTAGCATTATCCGGCTTTATTTGGGTTCTAACCACCAAATACGAGGCCATTTTCTCTCTCTCTACTTTGATTCAGGCGTTACATACAGGCTTTACAAAGTTACATTTAAACTATATCAGTTCCCTAATGGTAAGGGGACTTTGAAAATAAGTTTCAAAAGCGCAAAGCATAAAATTACATTGTTATCTGTTTAGTTCTACACTTGAAATATTCTCTCTCACACATAAACATTTACGTTTCTGTTTTAGCTTTATTTCTCTTGAATCCCAAATCTGTTTTTAACACATAAAGCCTGCTAAAGACAAAAATCTATAGTAATTAGTGGAAATTACTGTACATTTCTTTGTCAGACGAAAGAAACTACGCTTGGGACGAACCTGTTTCTCACACGTAGAACATGCATTCATGCTTCACAACGCTTTGCAGGTTAAAGAAATTTTGCCTTATTCCATTGTTGAACACAATAACTAAAGGACAGAGGTGGAACCATCATAGCGAAAGGTACCCTTAATGAAGCGACACGATTGTAGTACTTATTAACCAAATCATTAAGTGAAAAAAATGCTTTAGCTATTCTTCTTTGTTTCCCTTTCTCACTGCGTTTGTGGTGGGGGCAAGGATTGTGCATCTTCTAAATATTAATTATAAAATTGTATCTACGATTTTCTTTTCATACCATCAACCAACACACGGGAAACAATAAAGCAGCATACATTTTCATACGAAGATTTCTCATAACACCATTTACCACAAAAGATTCCTTTGATTGTTAAATGCAATTTAGTACTACTATTCTGCAATTAAATAGAATTAAGTGTTGGTAAATAGCTTCAATATCTTTTTATTTCCATCTGTCAGATTTTTAATTAAAAGTCTATCTAAATGAAAAGTCATGTTTGGCTTTTTAATGACAAAATCAAATTCGGATTAGCTCCAACAATTAAGTTTTGTGGCATGGTGTATGTGTCATTAAAAACAATTGAAAATGTAATTTTCACAGAATTTATTTGTAATGTTAACTTAGAGATAATGTACTGGTACGTTCCTCAATATAATAGATTTATGTACTTCAATCTATTGCGGTTTTCTGATAAGCAGGAAAATAAATATTATTGATACTGTTACTTGCTGAAAATATTTAATCAACAGCTAATGTTTGATCTCTTCCCTTTTTGATACAAACAGCGTCAGGAGAAATATAGAAAATATATAATTATTTACACCACTCATTTTAGAGTGAGCAATACCTATAATATAACATCAGGGAATGTTTTCCTGTAGGATAGGTACTGAGATCAAAGTAAGAATAGCAAAGTGGTGGGAAAGCACCAACAAGACTCTCGAAGTATGACAAACTCTACAATAAATAGTGCAAAACCCAAAACTATTTCGTATAATTTCAAATCTATAATGTTCAGTTCAGCACACGTATAGAATCTAACGTCAGATTTTAGGGAAATAAGGTTATATTCATATTTAATTAACATTGTCAGTCTGACATATATTTGAGCAATTTTTTCCGGATTCGAAACGGAATCAAGCTTGCTTTCACAAGTGTCTTAACCTGACGCAAGTTTAACAAATGAAGGCAGAAAAGGTTTTAAAAGGTTGAGTCATAAAGTCTAGTTTACAGGAATCACGACTGAAATATTATTAACAGGACAAGAAAGAAAACTTGAAGTACTTCTTAAAGAATAGAAAAAAAAAAACGTTGCCCTGGATGGGAATCGACCAGAGGTAATTACCAGGCTACAGAATTACACGATAGTTCACAAGGAAGTAAAATGATGCGAGTTAGCGAAGATTAACCTACGGCGAAACAGTCTTAGTCTTCGGTGACAGCAAGAGTGTAATGAACCGAAATTGAAATAAATTTAAAGTTTTACAAGCTTCCACATTTTTAATATATTTTTGACGTAAGGCGAAAGAGGACGAATCTTTTATTTTGAACGCTTTCTGCAGTAAATTTGTTTTTCAAATGAACATTTGGATTAACGTAATTAAAACAAATGCATTTAATTTAACAAATAAATTAATTTAATTATGATAAACATTGTTTGCTAAATATTTGTGAATAATATGTGATGTTTTGGAATGCATATTTATTCATTTACCTCTGTCTTCAACACTTTGTTATCAGATTACCATGCAACCTGTGTTCATTAAGGTAACAAGGATTGATATGTGTAACAGCATATCGAGAATGCAATAGGAACAATTGTTATAATGTTCAAGATTTTGATTGGTTAACTTACTTTGGTTCTGATGAAGAAATACAGTAAATCTAAAATAAAGCTACGATTAACTCGAGGTGAAAATCTAATCGTTTGCAGATATTTAACTGTTTCCTAAAATCATCCATAGTGACTTTAAAAGTCACCATATATGGACCATATGAAACTATAAAGTGTGTCGTTAAGTTTTATTTACATGTACAGGATGCGTATATAATATCAAAGTGTTTATATTACAATCATGTTAAAAGTTTGTACCGGATCACGTTTCGTCTCTGATGAACTTGTATTGATTTGTATGTTAAAAAACTGAATAAATATAATTTACTCAAGTCCCAAAGAATTTGTTAGCGTATAAAAGCAATTCCTGTTCTATTCGAGTAGCTTTCTTGTTCCACATAGTTGTATCCATCTTCATAAAGAGTAAATAATAACTTTCGGGCCTAATACAAGGAATTATGTTATTTTCATCATTCGTTTAAACTATTAGATTAATCATTAAATACAGTTTCCTGGTTTCATTCCCTTACTTAGCGTTAATTTGGACTAGGCTGGGAATATAAACTATGCTAATTTATAATTTTCGTTTCAGTGGGTGGTTTTTGAACCTTGTCGAACGCTTTTTGTAACCGACTCTGATCTGGTGACTACATCTATCAGTATGTGGATCGTCAATGTTTAGTAACAAATTACTTTGTATAGTTTTGTTCTGGGTTACCATGCCTTACGCCTACACTAATATATTACCGTATCTTGCCAATGTTCTGTCTTACTCTCTAACAAGCCACTTACGTCCATTGTCAAGAACAAAATTTTCGTACGTTCATATTTCAACTTACACAAAATATTTTTAAAAAAGTCAAAATTAACACAGTTTCAAACAAAATTATTTTCTCTACACAAAAGATAAACTATATTAAGTAAAACTTAATTTCATAGTAATATATTATTTCGTTTACCTAAAAACTAGAATGCGACAGTTGCAGCATTATATTTCTTATTCTTTACGAGTAATCTGTAATGGATGTAATGTAATTAACGAGATTTGTTCAGCAAATCTTCAGTCAAGGACACGGTAATATCAAAGTGCTGAGACTGCCAAAACGATACTTCTATATTCATCTAGAATCAATGAAATTGTAATCTGCTAAAAGTTGTAAAAGTTTAACTTGCCAAAAGCAGTGTAAATCTCTAGCGTGTGCGACAAAGAAGGAGAGATTAAAACGTTATTATCCTTTGCTCTGAAAACAAAACAGTCAAGCTTTCTCTCGTAAAAGTTAGCCATAGATTATGGACTGTGAATAATCTCTATTTGTGAATCATTGCATCTACATTTAGAATTTTCACGTGATCCGCTCCACGAGCCATCTTGTATCCTTTAAGTTCACTGAGACAGTGTGTTGTTTACAAGCTCATAAATTATTTCCTCAAATATGTGTTAAAGTAATTGTCACTGTAACAGCTTAATATGCTCGATGAATGTGAAATTTGTATAAGAACTACCGGGAGTTTATATCTATCTGAAGTAGATTTTTTGTACAAATATTACAGAAGTACAAATTAACTGTCAATATCTGTCATGAATACTTTCGGGTTAACTATAGTAATGACGGACCAATTTTTAGACATTTACAGGATGAATTGAGATAATTGTGTGATGCTTGTGAGTAATTGGGAGCAAACTAGTTATGTGGGTAACATTTTAAGTGAATAATAATATTGTTGTAGTGTGTTAAGATATTTTAGGACGCACTGTATGTTGTGGCGGAAGGAACTATTTTGGGTATAGTTATAGTTGTTGTCATGTGGAAGGCGGTAAGGCAGTGTTGAAATGGCACGTCTTTGTGATGTTTATGACATTTCTTGCCATAGTGTTATCGAATCGTATAGAAATGACGTGCGAAAGTTATTTAGCAGAGTATTTATATAAGGATAGGAAAAGGCCCCGAAACAATTGTACACGACTTTCTAATGGAAATTGGGAGAGTTAACACGCCTGTGTGCCGACGTTAAATGTGGAATATGTGTTCAAATATATTTTGTAAAGATACATGACCGCACCTAACCTTACCTAACCTCCACGTTCGTATGGTCACTAATTTAAGATAATCTGTGAAAAGTGCAAGAAAACAATTGCGTAAACAGCTCGCCTCCCATGAACTCCTAATGTGTGTGTTTTAAGTGATTTTTGTTTGGTTTTAGTGATTTTAAAATTGGTCCATCACTACTATAGTAACGCCATACTTTCTCGCATGCCCTGTAAATGGTTCAAGAATTCTTATATTGGTTTTCGTTATGCTGTTTTATTGTTATTTGCCTATCATTTACCCATTACTTCAATTTGAGATATTTGTTTCCTGATATCACTTCAATTTTGTAGATCTTTCTAAAATACTTTGCTTCTTCATATGTTAAGTTTTAGCTTGAAATCAGGAATTCAGGCAGGATTTTCCGTTTGGGCGGATATAAAGACAAAAATAAGAAGTTGTAAATCGAGCGTTGCACAATTTGTATCAATTTTAGAGTGTAAAAAAATAATTTTTGGGTGCAATCGAGAATTTGGGGAGAGGTCTGGGAGAATCACTGAACATCAACTCCAGATAAATTCAATATGTATTTTTTTATTTACCTCATATTCTCGAACGATGATGTGTGAATAGTACAGGGCAACTACTATTTTTCACTATTCGTCTGTACTATGTCCTGCAACAACTACTAATATTTAGTTTAGTATACTAAACTAAAGCTAATCCGAACCTAACATTTAATATTTCTTCTCCGTGCTAACGTGTACCCTTTTAAGGTAAAACGAGCAAATATAACAATAGAAAAGGATGGCGATATCAACTTAGAACAATAGAGCCCTAATTTTGCAACCACGGCCATCGAAATATTAACTCAGTTAGGCGAACATTTTCCGAGGACAGAGAAGGTAAGGTAGCGGCCAAAACCTTTATCAGAGCACTATACTAACTCTACAGTGTCGCCAATTAAGAACCGAAAATGTTGATCCTTATTCGTTTAATTAAAACTGCATTTTACAGTGGGTGTCGGACGGGGAACATGAATTAAACCCGCGCTATAATATATTCGCTAGGTTAACAAACATTTATAAATAACTAACTCAATCCCTTAGAGAAGTCGCAGGTTCATCACCGCAGTAACAACGTTCACTCTAGATTCTGTCCAGCGCGAGAATAAGACAGTTGTTATTATGAACGCATACATCGCAAAGTTATTATGTAATATTGTAATCCCAACGATGTATCAAACTTCCTGATAACATGTTTGAATCCGGTTTGCCAAGTACGTTGGGAGTATAATATTCGTTTTTCCCTCACCCGACCTAAATATGCTGCCAGTTTTATGCATTGTGTTTTATTACTCTTATATATGTTAATCATACAGTCGGTGGATATCATTATTGAGTCTCCTTCATTCTCTGGTCATCTCGTCCCGCCTTGGCCCGTATATCCTTCTCGATGCCTTATTTTCAAATATACACAATTCTGCTTAGCTTCCCAACTCGTATTCCAACCTTAACAACCATTAAGTATTACCGACATAATAACTGTTATATTTTTCAATTTTAACCTTTTTAGTAATCACGAGGTTTGGCGCTTCTGGGCTGAATAGAAACATGCGTTGCCCGATGTTAAGCAACTTTGTAATTGTTCTATGATTTCATTCTTGCTTCTTACAAGTGTTCATAAATATTTAATTTTGTTATATTTCTCTCCGATTTCATTCCTAATTAATATGAGTCTATTTCCTTCATTTTCTGCGTTTCGACTTATCATGTATTTTGTTTTCTCTACTGCTACCTGTAAACCTCATTGATCGCAATCTTCTACTAAGATATTGGCGTTAGTTTGTAGTCTATATCATCCTTTATTAAATCTATATCATCCGCATATATCGGGGCCACGGTGGCTCAGTTGGTAGAGCGCTCACCTCTGGTACTAGGGGTCTTCGGATCGATCCCTGTTCATGCCATGTGGGCTTTGTGGTGGACAAACACCGTGTGTGTGGGTTTTCTCGGGGTGCTCCCGTTTCCTCCCACTTTCTTCATTCCACCAATTCATCCCATCATCATCCATACGGCCTGAGCCATAGTTGCCTAAAGGCCTTAAAATAAAATGCAATTCATCCGCATATAAGAGTCATTAAAGTCATTAAATGTTTATCTCATTTTAAGAATCCCATATCTAATGCATAGTAAAAGAGTAGCGGTGCAAGGCATCACCTTGTTTCAATCCGCTGCCTATCCAGGAACTCTTTGTCATAGTATTACCTATACGTATTATACTTATAGGGTCATTGAGACATATCCTCAGAAAGAATACATTTTTTCGCTATTCCAAGTCGTGCTAGGATATATACTGAGATAGAATAATATGCTTTTTTTCCTATGAACAACTGTTAAAACTTCCTCTCGTATTCACAGTTCTTCTAAGAATTGTGAATATAATAGGAAGTTTAACAGTTGTTCATGGAAAAAAAAGCATATTATTCTATCTCAGTATATGTCCTAGTACGACTTGGAATAGCGAAAAAATATATTAGAGAACTTAATACGTCTCTAGGCAAAACTTTTGTCCAACCTATACATATGTTTGTCTATAACTACGTTGGTGATCTCCAATCATTTTATCCCCGTATACAGTTAGTCGTGTTAACGCAAAATTAATCAAAACCTTGTAACATTTCGTGGTGCATATAGCTTTATCTCCGTTTTATAAACCAGAATTATTTGCTGAGTTTTCATTGCTCTGAAAGTCACACCTTTCTTCGTATACCACGCACAAATTGATGTAGTCCGACCTCGCTAGCTTCGGGTTTCCACATTTCTGCGGTGTAGATTTCAAATTCCTCTGTTCGTAAAACTTTATTTTTATATGGGCCAGTCTAGTAACTTGTGACTTCGGCCCGTCACGATTCCCCCTTTAGCCATTAAAATCCACATCCATGCCCCTGGCGAGACCTTCGAGTCGTTGACCTACCGCCGTAGACTGAACGTGTTCGTGTATCTGTCTCTACATTAAGAAGTTTGTCGAAATAGCTTTCCGACACATCCAAAATTTTAACCGGATTCTGCTGAAGATCTCTACGTTTATTTCTAATAATGTCTAGCCTTGGCTGGCAACATTCTTTTAACGAGTTGATCACTTTGTTTTGATCTCAATACAGATGTGTACCTCTTTATACCAATATGGCATTTGCAAGTAATTAACACAGGAAGTAGACGAAAGAAGTTATATTGTTAGAAAATAAGGAAAGAGTTGCTACAAGTAGTATTTTATTAAAAGGCGTTGTTCAGTAACCCATCATCAATATGAGCTCAACGTCAGGCTCTGGGGCTCGAAAAAATGGAAGACAACATAACAGTAGAGGATGTGTTCTGAAATTGCTTTCACAACTTTCTCATATCATTTTTGATAAGTGAATCTTCAAGCTGTTTAGCATTTTTGATGATGAACTATCATCTGAGGTAAAGTCTTCTAGGGATGAAAATTTGAAGCAAGAAGCTCGTCATGATCCTGCTTAATATGGTCAGCTGAAAGATAATCCAATTTCAGATCTCAAATATATAATCTATATTTACATTCTATGATTCGAACGTCAATACTAGGATACAAATAGTAACAGCTGACAGTCTTTGTTTCGTTCAAGCTGAATATGTACTCCAGACGTCACATGTTTATTATATATTTTGTTTTGGATGAATACTGTGTTTGAATAATGTTAATACATTCCAAGAAAGCATCGTACTTCAAGTGAACAAAATAAAACAAATACTTTGGGGAACAATTATGTGGCAGTAGCGTCAATATTGTTGTATATCTACAGATAAGGTGATCATTGTGCAAACGTTCCTTTTTGTGACACCATGGCAAAATATATTTCAAGAGGAAATTTCTTAAACTTATATACTTAACACATGAATTTGTATATTGACGGGGAGTCAGATTTTGTTGTAAGACTGAAAGATTTTAATTATGGGAACCCTAGTAATTCTAACTCTATAAATAGGCAATTCGAGAAAAGAAAATAGTTTCTTGGATTTAGAATTCCATCAAAGAAAACGTCCATCAAAGAGACCGAGCCGACCAAACAGTCAAATACAAAAGGATAAAATCTGAGCAAAGAAAAGGGGAAAAGCCAAATGTGCCGTGATTATTACTCGTTTAATTCGTGACGTTTTAGTATAATTATTAATTTCTAAATAAGCCGTAAGTTTCTGTTCCAGAAATTGGAAATCGGTTTTCTAGAAAACGGTCTCAGACGATCAACTTACTTTGTACTATGATAATCATAGTAATTATGATTATCGAATAGTATAATTAGCGAACATGTCTGAGAAATGTATTCTTTCGAAGAAACGTGGAATGCGAACAATATTTTCACCCCAATTTTTTAGTGTACTGAAAATCTAAGAACCACTCTCTCCACCACAAACTACGGAGTTTATGTTTTCATAATATTTGGAATAAAGAGCTTAGATTTGACCATGTTTTTGAATCCATCCCCAAGTACAAGATTGAATAACTTTCGACAGTACTAGGAAATCAGAACATTTTGGATTAGCACTGGGAGATGCAGACAGTTTAAAGTCTGCAAAGGTCAACATCATTGATATAGAAACAAAGTAAAGGAAATTTTAGATGGACCTCCCTCCAAGAACCCGCTGTTTTATTACGTCACTCTATAGGAACTTTTCTGCTCTTTCCAATGGTGCAATTTCCATATCTACACCTGGTGTTCCTCTTGAGATATGCACGGTGTTATTTGCAAGGTCAACACCATTATTTATAATGACATAAAAACAAAAAAAGTGAACTGTAGATTAGTATGCGACCAAGAACCAACTGTTTTCATTACACCATTCTATAGAAAATATTCTTCTTTTTCCAATGGTACAAGTCTCATATCTGTATCTGGTGTTCCTTTTGAAATATTCACGGTATTAGGTCGCAAGGTAATCAACATTTCAGAAACATCTTTTTTCGCAATTATAAACCCGCATTTCAAAAACTGTTGGCTCTACCACAATTTTGTTATAAAATTTGTATTCTCTGGTGATGTTTACATATAAAAAATATCAAATTAAAATGGGTGTCTCTCCGTAAAATGTCGGTCGCGGTAACATTTTATGACAAAAGATGCCAAATTTGAAGCGCTGTAACCCTGGGTCAAGAAACCCTTAACTTGGGATTTATGCTAACAACTCTTTTAACAATAAATTTGCCAAATTTCATAGAAATTGGATACTATGGGTTACATTTCACCGTTTCCCTGCATAATTTGGTATGGAATGGCCCGAGTGCAACAAAATAATAAAGATGGATCCAAAGTGCTATTTTAAATGTCAATGCTTTTACTTACGTGACTTTTTTTTTCATTTAATTTCTGTAATTCATAATTTAAGGAAATTAATGTTAAAGGAAAACGTATTTATATTACAGAGGATTGTGAAGTACATATAGGAAAGAATTTGTGTAGAAAACTAGGAGAGTAATTCAGGAGAGTAAGTTAAAATCAAAGAAGCAAAATTATCTGTTGAGAATGCTAAGTAAAAGAATGGAAATAATTTTAGATACTCTTACTAAGTACGGGAGAAACATTAAATTCTGACTTTATTTCGAAGAGTACAATAAACAGGAGCCCTCCATTCTAAAATTATTAAAATAATCTACCACGTTTATTTTAGGACAATGCTTAATAAAACAAATAGTTGTCGAGATATGTAGCTTCAAAAATTTGGGAATGATGCCAAAAATACTTTCCCTACTTTGATTGAGCATAGCTGCTAAACTAAGCTATCTTCATAAAATAAGTACATAAATATATTTAATAGTTTTGACGTATAAGATGACGTCGAAATTGTTCTTATATATTTTACTAGTGAGGAGATATAACCGTTTGAAATTAAGAAATCAGAAAGCTGGACATCTGAAATGTCCATCACATATATTCTATCACTAGAGATGATGTTCCTGAAAATGTTAGTGGCCTTTATTGCCCCGGATTTGTACTCACACATCTTCTTCTGGCTCATGGAATGATATTAAGGTATAATTGCTTGCTCATAGTTAAGTTTAAAAAGTCACGAAATGTATATTACAGTGATAGAACATGACGAAACACGTCCGGTAATCTTTTGTCCAGAGAAGCAATCACGTTTAAAGTTGATAGATGGCACTCAAGAATTTCAAACAATGGTCTTAAAATTCTTCACGACTGCTGAATGTTTGCGCAATGACATTAAGAGAGAAAACGCGTTTTAGTAATTTGTTTTTGTTTACTTTTCTCCACACACCTTATACGCCACTTCTGTCACACAACAGTGTCACTTCTGTCCGCAAATGCAAACAACTTTCTAATACATTACTCCTTTGTTGAAAAAATGTATGGCTGCCTGAGTGTTGTACTATGTTTTCATAATTGATTATGGGTAGGATACGTTGACTACAAGCTAGACCAATCAGTAGGGGGTGTGCCTTTTAATTAGGAAGGTCCTGGTTCAATTGACGATGCCAGCCATATAATCTGGGTTTATCGTGGTTCCTCTCGGTCATACCAGAAAATGATACCCTAAATAGGTCAAGAAACGAATCATGCCAAAGTCTTAAATTTGCTACTCTTGTTCTAAAATGTATCATAAGAATATTCTTGCCGTTTTAGACATACAAAGGGAAGACTTGATTACTGATTTTGAAATCAATGCCTCAGGTGCTGAGAAAGCGATCGCGGTAGGAGTATAAATATTGATCTTGACGAAAACAGACGTTTTAGTCACTCAGAAGATTCATACCTCAACTAGTAGCGTACACAAATGGAAGTATCGAAGCAGCTCGTTTGGGGTTGTCTGTTCTAAACTTTAAGGTGGGCAAGTCCGCAGCCGAAACAAGTCGTCGAATACGTAATCCCTTTGGGGATAACGCTGCATATGAACGCACCGCCAGGTATTGGTTCTAGAAACTGGATATTTGTCCCTGTGTGATGAACCCCGCAATCGGCGCTCACAGGGTCTAGGCGACGAGACACTTAAGGTAGCCATTGAGGAGAACCCCAGTCAAACCAGAAGACATGTTTATCGAGCGCTTCCAAGTTTCTGTTACTTGATCTGCACTGCATATGGAAGATGTACACGTTAAGCAAGTGGGCACTCAAAGATTGTTGAAATGCAACAACGACAAACGTGTGACACCCCTCTTTTTTTTTACACCGGAACACAGACATATTCGATCGATTTTGAACCAGTGACAAAAAGAATGTTCTGAATGGGACTCTCAAGCGTTTCAGTCATTGGTTGTCAACGCGGGTTATTGTACATCTCACAACAATTCAACCATTACACCCATGCGTGGTCATTCTGTGTATCTGTTGGGCTAGTCGCCAAATCATGTACTACGAGCTGCTAGCACCGGACCAAATGATCAGTTGCAGCGCCTGCATCAAGCATTGCAACAAAAGGATTCACAATTGGTGAATCACAAGGCTGTACTGTTTTTTTCCTGCAATGGTAGGCCACAAGTGGCGAAGGTCGTAACCGATAGCATAAAACAACTTGGTGAGAGACGCTATGTAATCTATCGTACTCCCCAAAGCTTGCGAGAACATATTATCCCCTTTTCCATTTCTCTGGGCAACCACTTTTGTGGGAAATCCTTCGCCTAAGTGCCGCCTTTAAGCAGGCACTCACGGTCATTTTTGCATCTAAGACCCTTAGATTTATCGGCAGGGTATTGTGTGTAAAATGGCCTAAATTGGGCTGTTTCTAAAGACTATTAAATAAATAAATTAAGTTTTTCTAGAGTTTTCGTTAGTCACACAAGGCAAAACTCGAAATGATCTACTAACTACGGTCTGGCTGACTACTTTGATCCAATCTCTCCCCGCTTAACCCCTGAGCCTGACATATCTAAAGCCCATACATAAATGCAAGTTGATATTCAAATAAGTAAAAATCGTTGATTGGTATCGAGGTAGTAGTTATATATACCACTATATTATAAAGACTTTGCCTTAGAACATGCGATTTTAAAAATAAAGGACAAAATGGCACTAAGGTTGAATGGTTTGAAACACCCGTTCATATAGGCAGATGATGTAGATTTAATAGGGAAAGATACATATGCACTGCAAAGTAACACCGATGTCTTAGTAGAAGCGTGCGATAAGATAGGTCTATAGGTAAACATAGAGAAAACAAAATGCATGATAACAAGTCGAAACATAAGGAATAACGGAAATAGGTACATAACAATTAAGAATGAAAACATAGGGAAAGTAAGCAAATTTAAATATTTAGGAGCGTATGTAACAAACAAATACAAGGTAACGGAAGAAATAATAAGTCGTTTAGTATCGGGAAACTCATGTTTCTTTTCAATCCAGAAACTCCTAAGCTCGCGATTGAAACCAAGATACTTGAAATTGACAATATATAGAACGGTTATTCTGCCGGTAATACTTTACGCTTGCGAAAGTTGGAGTAAGTATTTGCAGGCAAGAGTAAAGAATGCGTGCAACACATTTCTTTCAAACAAGTACCCAATAAGAAAGATAACAAATGGCGAACAAGGTTACGTCAAACACGAACGTATTGCTGTATGGTAAACAATGCTAAAACTTATTACTGGATATTTGAGTATATTTATTTACAATTTATAGTATTTTTCATAAAGTCATGGCTACTAATCCAATGTTGTTTGCTTCTAAGCGCTTTCATATCATGAATGGTAAAAGTGCGTTAGAGAAATTTAGTGAGAAGTACACTCTGTGGTCATGTTGGCAAAAATCTCTAAAATTGTTCAGTCAAAAGAGGCCAAACACATATGGTGGCTGGCACAGAAAAGTGGTAACATTAAACAATCAGTCTTGCGAGAAACAAATACGCAAAATGAATATTAAGGATTGCGTTTCGAATATAAATAGCAATGTGGAGGTAAATGCTGTGACAACTTTATATGTAAAACCATGTTTAATATCACTAAACGTTCAGAACATGGACATGATATCTGAAATAGAAACTGGTGCATGTACTAATATTATATCTTATAAAGTATTCAGTTCGATATCGAGAACTAATCATCTTCAGCCAGCTTTGGAAAAGTTATATGCAGCTAATGGTACGCATTTACAGGTTGTAGGCAAAATCCAACTAAATGTTCATATTGGTTCACAGACATTAGATTTACCATTTTATATTATATTGTACAAAATGATCTCAGATATATTATTTTAGGCAGGACGGACCTAAATAAGATATGTCCTTTTTGGAGAGAGATTTTCACTTCTACCGATAGAGACAAATCACAAGCGAATATATTGAATGTAAATATGAATATAGATTAATTAAAACACCAGCTATTGTCAGAGTTTCAAGATGTTTTCAACGACGATGTGCAAAATCCAGTAAATAATTATGAAGTTGATATTAAACTTATGCCTAATGCGTCTCCAGTGTTTAGAAAGGCGTATCGTATTCCTTGCAGTTTAGAGGATAAGGTAAAATCAGCAATTGAAATGTTACAAAAGCAGAATATACCAGAACATATCGAATATTCACAATGGGCGACACCCATAGTCATCGTGCCCAAAAAAATCAGGGGTGTTAAGAATATGTGCTGACCATAAAGTAACAGTGAATAAAAATTTAGATAAAATGTTTTATCCTTTACCAACAATGGATGAAATATTATATAAATTGCAAGGGGCGGACACATTTGTGGTATTAGATTTACATCAGGCATATTAACAATTGCCTATTTCTAATAATTCTCAAAAAGTATTGTCAGTCATTACGACATGGGGGTTGTAGAAAGTGAAACGGCTCCTTTTCGGGCTTTCAACGTCCCCATTTATATTCCAGCAATATACGGATGGTGTCTTAAGGGAATTTAGTTTCGCTCAAGCGCATATTGATGATGTCATTATTGGGGGACATGACATCCAAGATTGCTTAAAACATACGCGAGTAGTCTTGCATAAATTCAAACAATTAGGTATTAAAGTCAATCAAACCAAGTGTCAGTTCTTTTCCAAGGAAGTTAAATATCTAGGACATTCAGTATCAGCTGGTAGGTATATTCCATTACAGAAGCATAAGAACGCAATTCAGAAATGTCCTAGGCCAGAGAATACTGTATATCCCAATAGAGATCGTTTCTGGGAATGGTGAACTACTTCCAGAAAAATATTCCGGCCCGCCGTATCTCATTGGTAGAGCGTTGGAGTAGTATTCGGGAGATCCTGGGTTCGATCACAGCGGCCGACCATCTTGACTGAGGTTTTTCCAGGGATTTTCTTCAGTCACGCATTAGCAAATGCCGTGATGGCGCTTTCAACATAGGTTCTGGCCGATACCTTCCCGACTCCTTCAAATTCCACAAGACTACAAATGAACGTGACTTAAATATTTTTCTGATGTTTGAAAGGGATGCTTCTTTAGAAATTTAAACGGAAAGCACAATTTTCCCCCACAACAAGATCTACGAAGGTGAAGTTGCGGAATGAGAATGAGTGGTGAAATGTTAATTGGTGAGAGCAAGGAAAACACGAGAAGCCCCCTTCGTACACGGCATTTGTTCATTTCATTTCTCATATATCACGGGCTGAATTCGACACAGAGCCTTGCAAACCATCATCATCATCATCATCATTGGAGGGGAAAACATTCGGGAAGATATCAGCCAGGGTCTATGTTGAAGGTACCATCCCGGAATTTGCCTGGTGTGACGGAGCAAAAGTCGTCAGTCAGGATGATCGTCCGCTAGTATTCGGACCCATGAGGTCCCGAATACAACACCAACGCTCTACCGCTTATCTGCTGTAATAATTGAATCAATTAATCAGGGTGAGACAAGAAGGTTGTAATACCCGCGATAATTACATACAATTCAGATACTGAGTGGCCCCAAAAGACTCCCACATTTGAAGGGCTAATACAACATAAAGTATTGCAGATAGAAACTTGCTTATTGAGAAATATTAAAGGGGAATAAAAACAGTTTGTAATGACTAAGGTTTGAAAAGCGTCTGGTAAGTATTTATGTTTTGAAAATTACGTTAGGTAAATGTTGTCCAATCTTACCAATACACATTTGCAACCGATTTCTGAAGTTTATTATCAACCGACGTATCATGTCTTGTGGAATAGCTGATACCTCCTCTTGAATTACTCTCTTGAGGTCGTGAAGTGTGTGGTCGATGGGCGTAAACCGTGGATTTAAGTTAACTTGGATTATTAATGATTATGAAGGACATTTCCACTTACGTGCAGTATTTCTTGAAAGAATTTTCTTTCGGGGGCGCAAAATCAAGTCGTGAGGGGATCACGAAAATTTTAAAAAATGCATATTGATTCGTAAGTGCTAACACTATAAAACAACACTAACATTACTTAAGAACAGGCCATATTTTTATGAGCGGCGATTGCCAGTCAGAAGTGGAGGGATAATTTAGCCTTTGAATATTTATCAGTGTAAGACCTTCTAGTGGAGTTTTCAAAAGTGAGATTGCATAAATAACAGGATATTATCAACATGCACGGCAGTGCATAAGCCAAGTTCTTCACGTCAGAAAACGTTAGCACTGCCAGAAGCATGTTATACAGGAACAAGAGTTTATGGCAAAATCGACGATTTGGGGGCCCCGTAAGAAAAAAGATGTTAAAGATAGGAATATGAGCTTTTGCCGTTAAGGAGATATGGTAAATATGTGCAGATGTACAAAATTTCATATTCGTATCTCAAACTATGTTCTAGTTGTGGACCCCTGAAATAGCACATTTTAGGCTAACTGACTCACTCACTCACTCACTCACTGACTGACTGACTGACTCACTCACTCATCATATTGTTTAGCGTGTTTGGAGTAAGCTAGAAACATGAAATTTGGTATGAAGGTAGAGGATGATAAGTAGATAAAGGAAAAATTCCGACATTTAGAAAAGGTCGCCATCTTGGATTCAAAATGGCCGCCAAACCTAAAATTTCAAAGAATACACAGCCTAAACGACTAAAGATAGAACAGTGAAATTTGGTATGAAACTACATCATTGATAGCAAATTAAGAAAACTTTTTAAAAATTTGAAAAAGTCGCCATTTTGGATTCAAAATGGCCGCCAAACCTAAACTTTTAAAGAATACACAGCCTAAACGGCTGCCGTTAGAATAATGAAATTTAGTTTGACAGTACAACATTATTAGTAGATTATGAAAATATTACAAAATATCTCTAAAGACGCCATCTTGGATCCAAAATGGCGGGCGTCATAAATCCATTTTCCAACTGCTTGAGCCAGAGATACGAAATTTGGCATAATGATGTATTATCAAGAGTAGTTTAGGAAAACATAACAACGTTTTAAAAAATTCACCATCTTTGATTCAAAATGGCAGCTGAAATACCATTTTTTACATCGTTAGAGATAGAGAAATGAAATTTGGTATGACAGTGTATCATCACGAGTATGTCACGAAAATATAAGAAAACGTTAAAAATGTGTCCATCTTTTATCCAAAATGCCCGCCTAAGCCCCACTTTATAATGACTGAAGCTAGAGAAACGAAATTTGGTATGAAGGTGTACCATTACGAGTAGGTTAGAATAAATTCGGCTCGTCTCCCCTACTAGGTTACAGTTCCCAGCTGGAGCCTGATTGCAATAAAGTGGTGCGCCCCAGCGAGGCCATCTTGGAATTCTGGAGGCAGCACCCCAATGAGGCGAAGCGAGTATATATATTACACAAGTGTAAAAAGCTGCGAAATACGAGCAAAAGCACCAGGGGTGCAAACTGTCCAGTCAACTCCTTCAACCTTAAAAAGTGGTGAAATGGAATATGAATGAGCCTAGTTCCTCGTGCCAACTTCCAATACTCCTGCGTGTCCCACCAAGTTTTACTCGTCATAAACGTTAGCATTGCCAGGAGCATGTTATACAGGCAGAATGTGGACGTTTCCCCATTCGGACGCAGCGCTCTGGAGTATGAGGGGATATATGCATCATGTGGCGCAGTGCACTGCAGATTCTGGTTGTGATAAAAAGACGCAGTTCCTCCAAACTCCTCAAGTTCGATGCGCGGCCTGCCGTGGGATTCTTGGCGCAGCGACGCGAGCGAATCGAGGGGAGTATCAACACGTACGGCAGTGCATGCAGCCGAGTTCCACGTGTCACAAAACGTCAGCATGTTATACAGGAAGAAGAGTTTATTGCGAAATCAGCGATTTTGAGGTTCTGTAAGAAAAAAGATGTTAAAAATTGAAATATGAAATTTCGAAGTATGACGGTATATCATCACTAGTAGATTACAAAATATCTGCAAAGACATCATTTTGAATCCAAAATGGCTGACTTCATAATCCATTTTCCAGACCGTTTGAACTAGAGATACGAAATTTGGCATAAAGGTGTATTAACAAGAGTAGTTTAGGAATAATTTACATTTTTGAAAAAGTTGTTAACTTGGATCAAAATGACCGCACAAAAAGTTTTTCCACACCATTCGAGCTATAGAAACGAAATCTGGTATGAAGGTGTACCATCACAAGTAGGTAACGGCAATGTAAGAAAACTTTTTAAAAATCGCTTTCTTTAATTCAACATAGCCGCCCAAATACCATTTTCGAAACCACTGAAGCTAGAGAAACGAAATTTGGTATGAAGGTGTACCATCACGAAAATGTTTCAATAAATGGATCAAACCACCGCTATGAGCGTGCAGCCCCCGAGGCGATATGAGAAAAGGTCTGCACAGCATGGGGCGCTGTCCCCAGAAAGTCTGATCACAATAAAGGGGGCGTAGCCCTAAAAAACTGAAGTTGGGGTGCACACGGAGTTCTGGGGCAGCACATCCAGCGAGGCGAACCTAGTATATATATGAGGTTCATGATCCTCAAGCTATAAGGGTGGTGGGGATCCTAAAACCCACTACGTCCACCGCCACCAACCTTAAGGCCGTTGCCAGCTCGCGCCAAGTTCCTTTGTTCCTGTTACATGCTGTCACCAAGGAACTTGGCTCATCCGTCTCCCATTTCACACCTTTTTCGGGCTAAAGAACTTGGCTCCACTTTTTGCACCTCTGGTGTTTTTGTTCAGATTTATTGTACACCATTTATAATAAATGGGGATACATTATTTAATTAAGATAATTTTTAATTGTTGACATGTATAATTGATACGTTTAATTGATACGTGGTTTTACTGAATGATTGTGATTTTCGCACATGCTATACTTAAATACACATTTTAATGCATTTTTCCCCGCCTATATATTTTACCAATTGTTTAACAAATTAATATCTTGTATAATGATTTTAATATATTAATTTTAAAGTAATACAGACTGAATTTCATGTTTGCCCTAATTTGTTGTATTTTCTACGTTTAAACTTAAGCATATACATTTCTTTTTAAATGTCTATGTAATTTCAATATATACAAATATATCCTCGTCGTTGCTTTTTAAACTAATTGCAGAAAGACGTTTTTCGCGTTTTAATTTTTTTTCACCTGACAATCGACATTTCTTTTTATTTGATAATTAGAAAATGTATGTATCCTATTTTGACTAGTCGAAGGGTCAGAAAAAGTGAGGGAAACTGTCCCTCTCGCCCCCCTATTCGCCGCTCATGCATACTTCCTTAGTTAACCTAAAAATAACATGAACAATATTTATAGAATGTACTTTTATATGCGTATTTCCGTATACGTTTGAGTAATATAAGTGCTAACACTAATTTTTTCGAGGGGGGTTGAAAAAATCCGGGGGGCAAAGTCTCCCCGAAAGTATGCCTAGAAGAAACAGTGCTTAAGTGGTTACGTAAAAAAACAAAATTTCCGCTAATGGTCTGATCATAGCCCCCGAATCCTACACGAAAGACCATTACACTCTGATAAAAGTGACTCTTTTTGTGAAATTTACAGAGATGGCATTATTGGTCCTCATTCTTATTTGAAAAGGAGGGTGTAACATTCACAGTAAATGTGTATTGCTTAGAATGGTCAACACTTACCAGATGTAATATTCAAAACATAAACACTTACCAGACGCCTAATACTTTTTTGTTTTATTAATCTTTCAAATGTGGGAGGTTTTTATCACGTCACCCTGTATGAACTGCAGTAGAGCGCATATGTAGTTAAGATAGACTTCGGCAAAGAACTCAAATGTGGCAGGGGAAGAGGACAAAAGTTAAGGATAATTAATGAACTGAGTTGATCGTGATTTTAGTTGTTCTTTTGTTTTTTTTAATAGGGAGTTGGCAATTCAACTTTACCTTGCTATTACATGATCAATATTTCTTTTAGTTCTGTTGTATGCATGCCATTCTTCTGAATGCTACTTGAGTTGTTCACATTATTTTATTTTTCACTCAGAAATGACTTCATATTCCTACAAAAACATGTGTGGGACGTGTTTGTTACTTTTTAATATACGAGTTTATATATAAAGTAATCCATTATTTTTGCATGACATTGAAGGCTTGACTTACCATAGTTAGAATGATCCGATTTAGGTCACATATGCGCCGTTTTGTTCGACAGCGTGTTGCCATTTGGAAGGTAAGATCATGATGCCTCTCTCATAGAAGCCCTTGTCCGTATTGGCAAAAAATTGAGACAGTCGATGTCCACAAGCCTCTCTTGACGCGAATTTTTCACCAGCAAACGTGTTCGCCATGGACAGGAACAGATGGTAATCACTCGGTGCCAGGTCCGGACTATAAGGTGGATGCATAAGAACCTCCCAACCAAGCTCCCGGAGCTTCTGGCGAGTCACTATCGATGTGTGTGGCCTGGCGTTGTCCTGGTGGAACACAATGTATCTCCTATTGGCCAAAGCTGGGCGATTGCTGCCTTCAGACGGTCCAATTGTTGACAGTATAGTTCCGAGTTAAGGGTTTGGCCGTAGGGGAGCAGATCATAGTAGATAATTCCCTGCCAATCCCACCAAACACACAGCAAAACCTTCCTGGCCGTCAATCCTGGCTTGGGCACCGTTTGCGCCGGCGCACCGTGCTTCGACCACGACCGTTCTCGCGTGACGTTGTCGTAAGTGATCCACTTTTCATCACAAGTCACCAACCGCTACAGAAATGGGTCGATTTTGTTGCGATTCAGCAGCGATTCGCAGATGGAAATTCGGTCCATGAGGTTTTTTTGCGTTAACTCGTGTGGCTTCTTTGTGTATCCAGCCTTATGCAAATGGTTCCACACGTTTTTTTGTGCAATGTTTAGCTCTTGGGCAATCGAAACAGTGCTTACATGACGGTCGGACGCAACAATGTCCATGATTTTATCGACATTTTCGACACGTGGCCTTCCAGTGCGTGGTACAAGTTTGACGTCAAAATTACCGCAGCGGAATCGACGAAACCAAAATTGCGCGTGATTGGCTGTTACAGTATCAGGACCATAAACACTATTCACATTTGCATCCGCCTGGCTTGCGTTCTCGCCTTTATCGAAGAAAAACTGTAAAATATAGCGTATTTTCTCTTTGCTAGTGTCCATTCTGACGCGCGCTCACACAACACTGAGTCAACTCATCTCAACTATCTGAACAGTGTTTGTAGTACGCAATCTCATCGTTTGAATGCCATCACGTTGAACCCGATCGGACTTGCACAACGCGAGATACAGATCACTATTGGCAAAATAATGGATAACTTTTTACTACACCAGATATACATATATATATGCAACAGTTTTAGAAAGACACACAAACCTTGTTGATCAAAAACCTATGGAAACCAGTTTTGCTGTTCAGTCGGTGAGTCACCAACCTGTTTCTTCTACATCATCATTGAACTCGGGAATTCTTAGTCTGGAACTACGGTCCGGCCTTGGATAAACGCCCCTCCACGCACGCACAAACCTTCATACAACCGGATTATCTTTTTCCCTGTGTGTACATATAGTAATAAAATACTGTGAGTAATGGCCTATCGTCAATTTGCAACAGGGAGGGATACTAACGGTATTTCGAGTTTTGTGGGGAGTTAATTTTAGAGGGCTTAACAGGATTTAAATAGAGTTGTGCAGGGCTTCTATCGATTTTAATCCTAAAACGTTTAAAGCATTGTAGTTTTTGGGAGTGATAGCCCACATTGACAGAGTCTCTGATTTGTATACTAGTATAAGAATCGGATATGACGGTAAAGAAAAATTTAAAAAAATCCGAAGAAAAAATGCACATGTTGTCTCTGAAATAATGACAAACTTCTGGAGTATTTCTGATATCAAAAGAAGAAAAAAAGTGAATTTAAAGAAATTCGAAATTATGCGTTCTTTCGGAGGTTCAAGAGCTCAAAATTACGGTGTATTGTCGCAAATGACGTCATATTTCAGCACATAATAGCGGAAGCGGTGTCAGCTTACTAAATCACATTTGAAGTAGTATCCGACACATCCATATTATCAATGATGTAATTGAGTCAGTGCCACATAACCAGGTTTCGCTACTTAAGAATTTTGATGTCAAGGTATTCAAATGGTTTAATAGAAGAAGCATAGAAATCAACTCTAAACTGAATTCCCCAATCATAAATGTGAGTGCATTAAGCACTGCCTTCAATGTGATTTGCTATGTTGACGCGGTTTACATCACTAGTTTCCGATGACGTCATTTGTAGCGCTGTCGCCTTTACTTTGAGCGCCTTTAGCTGCTAAACTAGGCATATTTCGAAATATCTTCAAAGAATCTTTTATCTTTTTCGCTAAACAAAAGTGTGAAGTCAGTTTCTCCTTAGCTGAGATGCTGAGTGTATATAATAAACAAATACTTTAAACGAAGTTTGTAGCGTTAGCGGATGGAAAATAACATTGTGAACAATGATCGTTACACCCAAATCTGAAGTCAGTTTCTCTACCTGGTTTTCTTTAAGCACTAGTCTAAAATACAGGCTGAGTGCATGTTGTACAAAAATACTTTAAGCTAAGGATAAATGCGTTACCAGTTTTAAAACGGTTAAATAAATCAAGGCTGCCGAATTCATGCTCACTACTTCACATTTCTCTTAGATGCAGCTGATAATATGGCCTGTTGAATGAAATAATACATAAAATGTCGTTCGGAACGTGGTGATTGTGTTTGCTAAGCCGTTAGACAAACATCTCCAAGGCCACAGTTGGAATTCTGGCTGTAGTATGTTTGTATGTAGATTTTTATTAGCATTGCAGTCGTGTAATCTTGACCGGTCGAAGTCAGAAGTTATTAAAATGGCCCATACAAAATAAAGTTCAACCAAGTTTTAGAAAAGACGTCGTAAAAAATATGGATTAATCTTACAAGGTACATTCGCGATGTGCCTGACGGAGATTAATAAAGTATTAAGTAAGACGGAGTGTCCCGCTGCACACAGTCTTCATGCTATTATTTTGAGCTACCAGTATCTGTACTTATATATATTAGTGGTGAGTCTTGAACCAATCCTGTAAGCACAGATATACACAACAATAAGCACACTGCGTGAATGATTTATTAGTGCTGGTGAGATTTGAGCAACTTAACCAGTTTTCCAGAGGGCATTGTCAGCAGCATAAAAATCACTTTTAACGGGGAAAATTATTTTCAGGCGTGCTTGATTACGTTGTTTAACATTAAAGCATTGATTTCATTATGTTCAAAATCAACTAATATCTATCCGACACTTCGCGAATGCACCTTTTAGATAAACAGAAACTAAATGAATAATGCCATTATTTGACTAACGTGTCTGGCAAGACGATTCTATGCTCAACCTGAGATCAGAAGAATGCTGTGTTGTTTAATTTATAAAAAAAATACAGTTCTTTCGCTATTACTATTTGTGTGATATTCATGTTTGGCTAAGGTAGGGGTTCACATTGCTACGGTTTCATAGTTTAAGAAGAATCTCCAAAACTTAATTTCGATATAATTAAGTTTATAATTATATTTAATTTCGATAAACTTAATTCCGGCTTTGCATTTTTAGTTCAATGTACAATGAACGGTGTTTAATATGTGTTGGAATGAACCGTGACGACGTGCGTTGCGACAGGGAGTATAAAACAAAATATTGTTGCTGTAAGAATAATTTTGATCTGAAATTTAATTTATCGTCACCACGCGCCGCTTTGTGGAGGGAGAATACGAAGAATTAGTAAATAGTAGTTCTCCAAAATTCTTATAGATGTGAATATGCTGTGTTCTGGAAAAATATACTCTGAACACGTTTTAAAGAGGAGAGAGTCTGGTGGAGAGAAATAAATAAATCTTACGCTAAAAGTTCCATCAGTTGTCAATAAATCTGGTATGAAACTGCTACTAATTGATGATTAGGTTTGATGTTTTAAACGTTTTTATCCAATAACCTGAAACACTTTCTTAAAGAAATAGAAAGAAGTAGAAAAATAAAATTTATTATTTTCGATTATTTTCAATAGTATACATTTAAGTTCTGTTTCGGATCGGCAAAAGTGTAATGTAAGCAAATGTTAAAAAATCATTGCAAAGTTCACGATCTGAACGATTGTTGCCACAACAAAGAATGAAGTTGATTGTATAGGCTTAGGAAGGGGGGGTTATCACAGTGTACTGAATTTCGTAGAATAAGAAAATATGGTAAACAAATGGTTCAGTAAGGACTTATACACACATATTCATAAGTTCCCTCCAGTAAAAGAATGGTAAATTCATTATTTACAAACACTTTACTTATAATTTGTCCTAAGAAGCGACCACCACGGCAAATTATATACACAAGCAGAAAGATAAAGAAATAAGAATGAAAGAAGCAAAAGATGAACTATTGAAAACATGAGTAAATTTTACAAAAATCGTTAGAGAAATCAAGGAATTGGATGTGTGGAAGTTTCCAGTCAATTGATTGAGGTAAATAAGAACTATTTCAATTTCTAAAACATGTTCGGCCAAAGCGTACTTTCGCTACCATTATTCAGATTAAAATTGTGACTATTATTCAAATAAACATTACAGTACAAGGCGGGAAATCTAATTACCGAGTAAATAAGGTTATTCTTAAGGATTATTTCGCATATTTGCATGGCAAACGTGAACTGAATGCATCTTGACAGAACGGCAAAGAGAGCTTGTAAAGAATAACAGCATTTCTCGCTCTATTGTGTTTCGGTGTCATAACAGAAAAACCTGATTTTACTTGTGACTCGAATTTCCCAGTTGTACCGTATGTTCTATGCTATTATTCATGACAAAATATTTTCGGATTTTAGGTGCATTCCGTAAAACAAAACAAAATATTCTCTAGTGTTTTCTTACCACCAACAAAAGCTGTTAAGAGTACAGAATCTGTGAAAACTCTTCTTTTTATGTTTTATGAAACCCAAAAATTTCCTATTTTAAGGCAATCTTGCTGGCACGTTTCATACAGCCAATTGCCTGATTTGACAGAGCTTTCTAGGATCGTTTCTAAAAAAAACAACAGTGTTTTTTTCCCTGTGTTCTGACACCGTACACGAAGATGACTATATCGAGACAGGCACAAGCCATAGTGCTGTAACTGTCAGCAGAACTAACTTTTATTAACTAACAATTATAAGTTTCCAAACATACTGTAGTTTCTTTTTCTTTTGGAAATTCTCTCCTTCCAAGTTCATATAGGTAGAGTCAAGGGGGAATACAACCCCCATATCCCCCTTTACCTACGCCACTGCGTATGTGAACGTACAGTATGTACTTATCTCTAATCATTAATTTACTTGTAACATTTGAAGCTACACTTTCCGTAGTCCATGACAGATATAACTGTATTCATTAGATCTACATGAAAATTATAAAACGGTTGCTCATTAGCTTGTAAAACATTTCATCATTAAAATAATTTATGGTCTGACACCAGCATTTATGTTCTGACATTATAATAATTAAAATAACCTGAAAGCTGAGGTACCCTGATTTTTATGACAAACATTGCGTTTTATTTAGTGGAAGCTCTTGATATTTTACAAACATTCTAAACGTTGAATGTATGGAAACTTATGAGAATCCTGGATAAGCATATCGTATTGGATTTCGTAAAGTTTTATAATATATGTTCATTCTTTAAACAAAACGACGAGCTAATCGAATCCTTATGAAGTACATCTCCTGTACCATCTGTTGGCGGAAAACAATGCAACTCCATCATGATGTACTTTATATATTTTATTTTTATATTTGATGAGCTAACTTTTAAAATCTGCCATATTAGTTTCATTTTTAATAATATATTAGCAGTTTTATTCAAAATATAAAAGAATAAAATATGATATAATTTTGATAAATAACACACACAGGTGAGACAGGATTTGGAAATTAAAGTTATGATTTTGTATTTTACGACTTGACTATATACAATAAAATGTTCCTCAAATAATTGTGGAAGTTTCGGGAGGTGATTATTCCCATCGAAACTAGATAAAAGCTGCTTTGAATAAATTCCGGAATCTGGTTAGCTTCGGAGCTACAGCTGCTCAGAGCTAGGAAAGCATGTGAGAACAAATGACTTCATAACTCAACAACTAATGACGTAAGCGGTGTCGGCATAGTAAATAACACTGAAAGTAGTACCCAATCAATGCATCTACTTAAGATATGTCTATGATTGACGAATACGGCTTTCAGAGGTTTTTATACCTCTCTATACCTGCCTTATTATACCATTTGATTTTTTAAAAATGAAATACTTGGGTTACCAAATCTATGCAGGCAGCTCAATCAGAAACAATGATTAGATGGAAGTATCGGATACTACTTTGAGTATGATTCAATAAGATTCTATAGGGTGACTTATGTCAGTGTGACGTCGTATGTGACTATGTCACCAAAGTTTTGGACACCCGTACCTCCGAAACTATGAATAATTTTCAATTTCTTCAACGGAACCTTTTCTCGTTTTTGATCATAATCATGTTCTCAGGAAGTTTGGACTATTATTTCGGAGAGATCCTGTAAAACGTTTTAGATTCACAACTGTCCCAGACAGCAATGAAACTACTAATACCTAAAATTGGATAAGCATTTAAGGTAATTTAAGGATAATACCTTAAATCCTTAACGACCTGGCGTCGTTATATCAGGATTCAAAAATGAGTAATTGAGAAGCTAACTATATGTAAACTTTTTTTTTGCTTTCATAATATTAATGAAATAAAGAGAACCTAAAATTAGGGGCTAGCTTAAAATCGCCATGTTGGAAAAATGACCACCATGCATATACATTCTGAGGTAGAAGGTCTAAATATGCCCTACTTATTCTTTGAAGTTGTTTCTAAGTGTTTGTAACAAGTGACATGATATTGTAAAGGACATTATCAAAACGATACACTTACTAGAAAATTACAGTGAAAGTATCGAAGAAAAGGTTTCATTAGTAAGGATTTAGAAAATTATTTATACTGCGTGACGGAATACCAAATATGGCCAATTTATTATGTATATTTCTGTGTTTCCAAAACATAAAAATTAGAATTGAAAGAGCAATTGTATATTATGCAATATACATAAACAAAACAGACAAGAGATAAACTAAGAAATTTTAATTAGAATTTAGAACATAAAACCAGAATAACAAATTTTAATAGACGTTATCGTAAACGCATTTTCGCAGTTGCGCTATTTTCCTTAGTGACTGTGGAAATGTCAAAAGAGTCAACATGAAACTATGTGTGAAAGTAGGTAAGGCAGTCACAAACGTGTAACATTCTTCAGGAAACCAACGACGACCATTCTTTTTCTGAACTCAACAGCTATTGTTGCTCGGTTGTCCTGTTTTTGTGTGACTGTGTGAGAGTCGATATAATGCTCCTCGTTCAACATGCGGACAAAGACATGACGGTCTTTATGTATCCTCTCTTGATGCAATCAACACTATGAGCAGTATCTGTTGCTAACCGCCTCCAAGATCTTGGGTTGTCTTCCACTAACATTTTACGTTATTCAAATCAGTATAAAAACCCCTTCGGGGTAAAGACAAGAGTGACGCAAGAATTCAACTCACAAAAGCAGTGATATCTATTTTCCGAGTTACTTGCTTTGTGTCTCTATGAGGGAAGTGTTTCCTTTGTAATAAAATTAGGAGATTTAGTATCCTTCCACCATGGTGAGACAAAAAAAGTAACTCGCAAAATGGATATAACATGTTTTGTGAGTAGAATTCTTGCGTCACTCTTGTCTTTACCACAAAGGTTTTTTTTTTTTATACTGATATCATTTAAAATAAGAATTAAGAATTGAAGCTTTCCTGGCGGCGAATATTATACAGATGTTCTCGGGATATCAGCCAGGTGAAGTCCCACGATAGAGCCGAGAACATCTGTATGATATCATTTACTTTGTAAGGCTGGCTATTACAAAAAGTGCATAGTCTTCATACAAAAGACCGATTTTTGGCCGTATCTCGAAAACGGTATAACATATTAACAAAATAAACCTAGATGTACCCTAACTTGTTTGAGCACGCAATTGACCCCCAAAAGCCCCATTACCAACCACTTTGGTCTAAAGCAAAAAGACAAACAGAATAAAAGAGGTATTTTTCTATCATTTGTGAAAATTTTGTGATTGGGCTAGAAACGTCACAACTTTTGAACCTCTTCACCGAATTTGATGTGTATTACACCGTTTTAAAGCTATTGAAGTTGTGATTATGATTCCGCAAGCTTTGGCCGCCTATGTGGTCACCTACTGTATTTTTAAACCGCCCTAGGGGGTGCCAGGGAGGACCTACCGATCCATTTTTTTTCTATTTATTAGTATGGCAAAGAGCTTTCAAATGCAAGTTCAAACATCAAAATCGGACTTTAGTTTGCTAGATCCGAAATTAGCTTTATATATGTGACTGCCGCTAACAATCGCGTTGCTTAGCGTCAGTAGAAGAACTACCGTTCTTCGTGATACACGTCCTCTGGATTAGGTTATACGTGTCCATGCATGTCTTACGTAACCTCCCACAAGTTTTAATATTCAACCGTTGTTTCACCACCTTCATACATTGCCCCCAAGGAAGATTTATTGACGTTGACAAAATGTGTATTTTGAGAAGTCGACCTCTTACCTAGCCGACTCCAAAGGGACCACTTTTATGGTCTCGGGTAAACAGAACACATAAAAAGTAACTGATTATAAATGATTCGGAACAACTCAAACGTAATTGCTTCTAAAATGAACACTCTACTCTGGAACTTTTACAGCGATTATAACGTTTACAAAATATGTTTTATTTTTAAGGAGGTGGTTTTGGAAAAGCTTTAAGTGTAAGAGTACTCACACATAAATCCTAATACAATTCCAAAAGCAACATAGTAAACTTTATTTTTTAATTTTTTAAAGACGATAATATAGAAAAGAACAGACGCCAGTAAGATGTGTTTGGCAATACTGATATATTATATTTAAATAAATATAAAATATTTTCTCTCTTATAAACCACATTTCGATTTACACACAAAACAACATGCAGAAAATGTTATGTTGGAATATTTTCTAATCTAAAAAAACATGTTTGTTTTTTTCAGTTAGTTTCTGATTATCTGTATTTTTGTATCAGATACAGTGTTAATTATATCTCATGGATGATAATTTTCATTAGAAGCTACTACAAGTTATAAATAACGAATATGTAAATTGTACAAATTCACCTAATTCTTATTAATTTTGTGGTCTCGACAAGGAATATGAAAACGAAAATTAACAATTGGCTCTACATATTTTTTTTTTCACGTCTTATAATGTTGTTTCAGTAGTAAACATATTCACCACATTTGGAATAAAATGATACACTGACGTGGCAACACTTTATAAGAAGTATATCACTATTCAGTTTCGTTCCGAACTCTTATCTCAGTTGTGTTCTTGTATTGTTCGAAACTACAACTTTATCACTTTTATCAGCGTTTTAGAAATGACCTTTGTGTAGCGGTGGACATAAAAGAACATACGTTTGCAATACTTTTGATCAGTTTCTCAGATTTCTTTGAAATGGCATTTTGAGACAAAAATGAAGCGACATTTTGTAAACAATGCTCACAATTTCTGCTACGTGTGTGGATAAGTGACCTTTTCTTTACAAAACCAGCATTTAAATTCATTAATAAGAGAAGCTTTTGGTTATAAAAGTGGAGATCAGAATAAAGCTTGGGCACCCCATATCGTTTGAAACACTTGTACAAGCAATCAAAGAAATGGACTTAGTGGGAAGAGAAGTTCAATGGCCCATGATTTGGAGGGAGCCAAGCGACCACATCAGAGATTGTTTGTTACTTTTGTTAAATGCCTCCCGTCAAGAAAGGACTTTCTAGGAAGAAGAAGCGGAAAGTGATCTGTCCTAATATACCGTCTGTAATGCGCCCAGTTTCACATGGAGAAATACTACCCGTTCCTGACCCACCAAAAGAATACGACCTTTCTTCTGATGATGGTTAAAAACATGTTGAGTCTCCTGAATAAAGCACTTTCAAGGACCCTGAATTTGTTGCAAAACTACCTTCAAGTGAACCGTATAGATCTACTCAAGAAGAGCTAAGTGATCTCATTAGGGATTAGGACCTCTCAAAACACAAAAACAAAAATTTGGGGTCACAGCTAAAACAATGAAATTTACTGCAGGAAAATGTAAACATTTCAGTGTATCGGAAAAGGGAGAATAAATTCACTTCATTTTTTATAATGCAACATACCCGTGGCATGTGTAGATATAAGTAACCTGATGAAGGCTCTCACAATTAATTATGATCCTGTGGAGTGAAAGCTCTTCATAGATTCGTCAAAGGCGAGTTTAAAAGCCGTGCTTTTACATATTGCAAATGAGCTTCCTTCCATTCCGGTTGGTTATGCAGTTCATATGAAAACTTGGAACTATTAAATATTATGACTTTCAATGTGTCATTTGTGGTGATCTTAAAGTAATAGTTCTGTTGTTAGGCATGCAGTTAGATTATGCAAAGCACTGTTGCTTTATTTGTGAGTGGGGTAGTAGAGATCGTGTATCTCACTATCACAAAAGTGACTGGAGTACCAGAGAAACTCTTCAGCAAGGTAGGAAAAACGCCTTTGCCCAATTATAGAGCAACCAAAGCACCAGCCAAATTTGCCTAGTCACTAACCAATTCTATTGCATTGAACAAAGCACCAGGACTGGTGGTTGCGGATGACACAAGACCCACCACTAATCACATATGAGAAACGAAAAATCTAGAAACAGTACCTAACACAAGCAGTCCCCACACAAAATAACTAACGAGGTGCAAGATTTAACCATGAGAGAACCGAACGAAGCGAAATTTTCTTAACAATATGTCAAAACACAAAAGCAGAAAAGCATTCACTGACACATATGAAAACGGTTGTATTGTTCAGCAAAACATATGAGCATACTCAGGAGATAAAAGGCAAGTCGAGAAAATAGGAGATCAAGCGCATTAAGTTGGGACGTCCCCGGACTACACGATTTCCGTCTGTATTTATCATCAAAGTTATTCCGGACCAGATCGTGGTATTATTTTCACGAGATGAAATAGAATTCTTATTAGTTGGGAAAGGTAACATAAAATATAGAAGAAAATTGACCTGTCTGTAAAAGACTAGTCAAAACGAAATTTGGAAGCTGGCCAATGGGATAAGATCTTCTTACTTGCCTATGGGAGACGAACCAAAAATAAATTGGATTGGTAGGAAGCTGAACTGCTTAAGGAAGACGAGCCGCCGCAGTAAATAAGTTGAGATCTAACCTGGCTATAGTAGAAGATCCAGAGAGGTATATGATATGGAATAGAATAACAGATAACAAAGAGGAAGTAGAGATAAAAGACTTTATTCTAAATCGATCAAAACTCAGATAGCATTGGAAATTCAGTTAAAGATCTGCCTATGGAAGTCGTCCCAAGAACTGATTTAGGCTGAAGACTAAAGTACATGTGAAGTTAAATAACTGGAAGCTCGTTTATATACCATTTCTTTGTGTACAATCGCCATCATTCGTTCTTACGAAACATCAGTTTTTATTAGTTAACAAATACAAAATTACATGCATTATTTATTTAACTTTATGCTATAGAATGTTCACGGGGCTTCATCTCTCACATCCTGAGCTATAACGTCTATGACTACGTTGAAGAGGTACGGGCTTAAGGCTAAACCCTGGTGTAATCCAACCATAACAGGGATTTAGCGTGTCAATCCCACACTACTTCTTACCTGAGTTCTAGCTCTTGTATTCATATCTTGGATTATCCCTACATATTCCTCTGGCACCTTTTTCTCATTCAAGCATCTCCATACTACCTGATGTGGTACTCTGTCGTAGGCCTTCTCCAAATCAATAAAGACCATATGCAATCCTTTTTGCTTTCCCTGATGCTTTCCATAGTTTGTCTTAATATAAAAGTTGCATCCTTTGTACTTTTTCCTGGCATAAATCCAAATTGTTATTCTTCTATTGACGTTTCTTCCAGTAATCTTCCTTCTATAATTCTCGCCCAAATCTTCATCGTGAGTACCATTAGCTTGATTCCTATATATTTCCACAGTCTTGTATATCTCACTTATCTTTAAAAAATAGTACATTAACACACTCTCTCCACTGAGTCTGCATGTTTTCTTGTTCATAGATTTTTTGCATCAGATCCCATACAATATCTCTAACTTCAGGTCCGAAACTGTTCCACGCTTCTACTGGTATGCAATCAGCACATGTAGCTTTTTCGGTCTTCATTTTCTTTACTGCTTTTTCTACTTTTTCTTGGCTTATTCTTGTCGCTGGTTCAGGATTTGGGGTTCCGTAGCTAATAACTTTTCTAGGATTATATTCATTCAGGAGCGTTTCGAAATATTCGGCCCACATCTCTTTAATCCTGTCTTCATCGTTAAACATTATTCCTTGGTCATTCTTAATTTGCCTAATATGGGTAATATCCTTTGTTGCCTTGTCTCTGATTTTTGCTAACATTTACAGCTTCTTCACCCCACCTGGTGTTTCAAGTTCGTCATACAGTTCATCCCAGATTTCCGCTTTTGCTCTAGCCACTGCCCTCTTTCCTTCCTTATTATCCGCTTTGAAGCTACATTTATCTTCTTCTGTTCCGGAAGCATCCCATTTTGTTTTAGCTTTCTTCTTCGCTTTAATAGCTTCTTGCACTTCCTCATTCCAACACCACGTCTCTTTTCGTGCAGAGGGAGCTCTTTCCAGAAGTTCTACCCAAAGTTTTATTTGCGGCCGTTAGCATGATCCTACTGTTCATATCACACCATTTGTGCACATACTCTTCTTGCAGATGTATTATTTCGATAACCTCTTCCTTGAACAACTTTCTTAGTTTCTCTTCTTATAGTCTTCACCATCAGATTTTGGGCTCTCCATTTCGCGGCCTCCTATTATTTATACCTGCAAGCTTCCAGTCCACAATCACCACTCTGTGTTGTGGGGCCACACTTTCAGCATTTATGAGCTTGCAGTTCTTAATCTCCTTAAGATGTTGTCTTCGGCACAAAATGAAATCAATTTGACTTTCTTTTCCACTACTCTTGTAAGTTAAGAAATGCTCCTTTTTCTTCTGAAAAAATGTATATCAAATCGTCAGATCAAATTCCGTTGCAAAGTCGTAATTCAATAACTCTTGGTAATGCCGTGGTTGTTCTAAATGCCATGTATCACGAAATTACCAATCTTTACCCTCTACTGGTACAGGTTACAATAGTCTGCACACACAAATGCCAGAGCATTTACTGGCTCTCAAGTGTTGTTCTCTTGACATCAGGCGTTAAAAATGAGCCTATGAACATTAAATAGCATACCCTATAAAAGGACGAAACGCCGTATACGCAGTGGTAGCGTGGACTTACATTCGGGAGGTCCTAGGTTAAATCCCAACGGTTAATCATCCTGAAGAAGGTATTTTCAGATAATTTCCTGTAATACCAGGCAATTACATGGATGGTTCCTTCTAATTAGTCTATGGTAGAATTTTTCCATGGTTCTTTTACCCTGTCCTATTCCGGTGTGGGCCTTAGGTACCTAAAGGCAATAAACAAGTTTTAAGTTTATGATACAGGATGGGCCTTGTCTGGAAACGGGATTCATTGTCCATTTCGGAAACTTTCCTGGTGAGTGAATAAGTTCGAATTGTGACTGAAGGATATTAAACAGATCTTCAGTATAGCAAACAAACCAAAACTGAGACACTTACAGGCAAAAATAAAAAGAAACCTACCATTTTCCCCCTCTTTCTAGAAAATATATTACGCATTGCGTGTCACTATACGGAGGAAATATTTGTCATGAAGAGCGAGTCCAACAGTAGCTAACTTGCTAGAAAATTTGCAGAGTATCAAATTAGATACATATTTTAAACTCAAATGATTTTCGTGAAGCTTGGTGTAATTCACGAAGAGACTCATTCCTTAAAACAATCAGATAATTTTACTTCCGATTGTTTCAGAAATATGATTTACATGTATTCTCATGAATGGTCAATATTACTTTCTTTCAAAGATTTTTAAGAATCTGTGGCAATTTGTGAAAATCCCTCTCTAATTTGTAATAACATTAATCTTCAAATTAAACAAATGAAAGTGAGTAGCGTACGAAGTGATATGAGCCCCAAGTCCTACACCCAGATTCACTATACGAACAACTATATATTTTCATTTAATAAGACGTAATTCTGAAAGCTTGCTGATACATTTAAACAAACAGCAAAGCTTTGCTCAAAAATTCAAATGCAATTTATAAATATTTCGCCCACTTTTTGCATACAATGTTTCTTGTATTCAATTTTTAGGTATTTATGTAAGTAAACTACTGCATAAACTTGGAAAAAATACTGCATGGAATGATTACATCCGATCACAATGGCACATATAAAGAGACGGTGTTGACACTATCAAAATCTGAAAATAAAAGTTTGTAATATTCTTCCCTATGAGTGAAAAAGTAGAAACTCTTTTCTTCATCATTCTATAAAGCTCACGTTGACATCTAGTTATAACTTTAGAAACTATCCTTTCTGACTAACTAAACTAACTATATATATATATATACAAATAATTTAAATGTCGGCCTCATAATTTATTTTCAAATTGTGATATTTGAATATTTAATAATACCCAAGGGCGTCGCCAGGAACTTTCCAAAGGGGGGACTAAATTAAGGTCATATTTCTCAAATGGGGCAGCAATTTACTGACTAATTATGAGGAAGAGCCAATTATATTTGTTTAATACATATTATTTTTATATTACATTTATTAGACTACAGTTTATCATCTTCTCAAATGCCGTCTAGAAATTTAGTTTCTTTCTGCTTCTGGTACATTTATATACTGGTATGGATCAGAAAGGTCACCAGGCATCACAAAAGATACATATTTCGGGCGCTACAGGCATCACGACATTCAAATAAATACTTCAAATTGTTTTTTTGACAATGAACAAAGCAGTACCCAATCTTGACAACTAGATACGGAGTGAGAACTGAGAGGTGCTCCAGTTGCCACAGGCGTTGCAATTATCAGTGTTGCCGACCAATTTCAAAATTTTCATATATCTTACATACCGTTGTACATATCTGCACCAAGCTTACTTTTTACGTACTGGGATAGGTAATGTCGTTACTTCGGACTCCACAGGTGCAAGTGTTGCCAACCAATTTTAAAAAGTCAATATTTCAATTTCCAAGTAACCGAACAAATTTGACATGAACATTATTGGATCCAGTAACAAAAAAACACTGTGTGTCCCTGTTCCCAAGTAATACATCAACTGTCAGTGTTGCAAACCAATTTCAAAATTTCCAAACATCTCTCATATAGTTGGATGAATCCGCACCGAATTTGGAATGAGCATTATTCAAAACAATAGAGAAAGTACTTTGCAAGTTATCACTTTCCAACGAAAAACGTGTGGAAAAGACCATTTGGATCAATTTTCCGCTACACATCGATCAACCTCTACCAAAGCCTGTAAATCTGGTGAAACCACGGAGTGGGCATTATCATGTGTTTGTCGCTTTGGAACTTTTCTCCCTTTCCAAATTCAATAAAGACTGATTTGTTTCGATAATCCTCTCTACTAGCAGTGAAATAAGTATCTAGGTAAGATGGCCAAATGTAGCCACAACAATCTGTGCCTCAAAAATTAATACTAATTATATTTATATAATAATGATCTACTTTCAGTTGTTCGACTTTCATGCTTATGCTATTAAAACATAAAGTATAGGCTTTATTATGGCTATTATTAGTGTTTGAGAATTCTTTAATTGGATTGTATCAAAAGAAAAGTCAAGATGAGATGTTATGCACTGAAAGGTAATAAACTAATAGCTAATTTGTTGGAAAACACAAAGTAAAACATGCAAAAGCAAAAAAGCTCTGCTAAGATTCATTCATTCTATGTCAGAGCCATCGCGTGGTAACTCTTTTGTTATACAATATTTATATTTGTTTCTATAGCCACAATGCCTGTTTATGTAACACATATTTCCTTTTTTTTCAATTCATTGAATTCATGGTAAGTAGAATTTCATATTACACAAAATATTGGAGGAAGATCGTAGTAATGGAACGTCGTTATAACACTGCCATGAAATATGGAATCTATCACGCATGCATATTCAATTTTCATAATGTCAATTGCTTACATTTTCATTAGTAGCAAGAATGAACACTTTATTCTATGTATCTGTCCACAATGTTTCTAATTGTTCTGAATGAGGCAGTCATTTTACTACAATGGGCCAGCATAGAATGTAAAGTCTTTTGTACTAACTAACTAACTAACTAACTCTATGGCTTATGGAACTCGCAAGTTCATCGCCGCAGTAACAAACGTTCGCCATTGGATTCTATCCTGGGCAGTATCAAGCCAGTTTTCATCACGAACACCTACTTCTCGAAGATCTCTTCTAATATTGTCCTCCCAACGACGTCTCGGTCTTCCCAATGGCCTTTTGTACACTGTGCTTAAATATGTATCTGTCTTAAACATACGTTGTTTCACTAATACGATTTCCTAAATATATACTTTGTATTTGCAATGTTTAATATGTCAAGAAATTATAAAGGCACCATTAATTGGAGTTAAATCTATACTGGTCAACAGACAAAAAATTGTTACAAATATGTCACTTAAATATCAGTAATCAAAATCAGTAAAGATCCTAAACACTTCGGCCGTCATCTTTGGAAATGGTTGCCAAAAAATAGGTTACTACATGATAAATAGAAATCCTTGATTGTTCATATAAATATGGCAGAAACCGAAAAAAATCATCATTAAAAAACAAACTAATATTTTGTCTGTTTACAATCTTTCTGAAGATTCAAATCCAAAGCCGCCATCATGAATTAAGCTCCTTTCCTCTTTTATCTGAAACGAGAAATCTGCTTAGACTGTAAATTTGTTTCGCACACTTATGAAAATACTGTACACTAAGATTCATAAAAGGTGCCAATGGGTGACCTCTTTATATCTGATAATTTTCAGAAAATATCAATCGTGATATTGTATACAAATAATACATATTTTAAAATAAATGCCCAAAAGTTGTGCTTACCCCTTATGTTAGCTTGTTTTTACATTTTGCAATTTTCAGACGTTTCTATGAATCTGAGGGTACATTCAGATAATTTTAATCGACGATTAAAACAAATATCGAAACCTTTAAATAAATGAAAAATACATAAACTATTTTCGGTAGACTTTGATACTGAGTAACAAAATTAGATCCGCATATGCTAATATGTAAAAAAAAAACTAAAGAAAAGACCTTTCTTGGTTTCCTGATAATCTTGAATCTGAAAGCACAAGAGTATAAGAGCTTTTGAATTTAAATCAGTTTCATTTTCAAATTTGTAGCGTTTAGTAATTTACCCTTTCTACGTTGTATTACAGCTAAGTGTCACTACTTTCAAATGACATTTTGGAAGCAAGAAACTTCGAGTCCTGCTGCTGCTGGAGAAAATGTTGGCTATGCTTTCTAACATTTTCTTCAGCTTTACCATGTGGATATCACGTAGACAATATATCTGAGTGCTACCTACCACACCCGTCCTTCAGAAACGACGTTAGCCCACAGAAGTAATTCATGAAACTGATGACTGACTTACACCTTATTTGCTCGTAAATTCCTAGAAAGAGTGAGAGAGTTAGGACTTGTCCAAGGATTCAAAATTTTGTATTCCCGGGAATTAGATAAAAGTCCTAGGAAAACAAACAAAAAAAAACATTAATAGTAAAATATTTTACTATCAAAGTAAAACATTTTATAATGAGCACAAATCTCTCTTGGAAGAAAATTTGCTAAGCAAACAGTCAGGAATGTGTTTATTTTATTTTAGCGAAATGGAATTATTAACTGGTTTTATCGGATAATTACATTTCCCAATAAAATGAATTATTTTGAACAGAACTTCCTTTTACACAATGGTCTTTTAACAGGAAAAACTGACTTCCGGAAAATAACTGAATATTCTCCCTTCCCATCGCCACAATTAAATTTACTACATATCGAAACGAATTGAAGTAGAAACTTTTTATCCACGAATAACTTGCAAACTATAACTATTTAGATAGACTCAACTCTCCATACGAAATGAAGTTATTTCAAAGACAAAAAAAAAAAACTTCCAACAAAATCACGAAACTCAGAACCTCTCTCTCGCTCAAAGAAATTTTGCTGTTGAAGACCGATTAAACCCATCGACAGTCAAACACTTCGACGATCTACTCCTTCGACATTCAAGCACCGCGATACTTTCTCATTTTTTCTCTCTCTCCAAGGAAGCACATAAAACAAAAGAAGTTCGAACATACAGTAAGTGTTGCCAGATAAAATCCGCAATACTCTCTTTTCTTTACAAAATATTGTATTTTTCATTGCCATCATTTTTCAATTATTTGGGCAGTTGACTATTTGTTTCTGTATTCCCAACATTAATAAACAAATTAACGGCTTGTAATCTATGTCTTCATAGATGTTACAACTTACAATTTTAGGAAGCGTTAACTATAAGTTATTATTCATTCTCAACAAAGAATTTTTAAAGCGATCGACGGCATTGCAATTCATCTTTTTGTAGTTTGTGCGTCTCTATTTTAATCTAAATGATTGTGGACTATCTTTTTTTTAAAAAATACATATTTAAGGAAGCAAACTGCTGAATTCCAGAACAAATTAATGATTTTTTTCATAAGGATCCGGTTATATCGAGACAGGTTAACAGAGCGTCTACTGTACACCCTTAAAACTGTACCTCTGAATATACTCCCAATTTTGAGAATCAGTAGCGAACCCAGGGATTCACATTTCACTATCATTTTTTTTTATTAATCTGTTCCCTCCCTAGATCTGGGAGACAAAGAACCACCCCTCTAAACCCAACACTAGGTTCGTCACTGCCTCTCAAAAAATGGAAGTACAAACTTGGAGTCGAAAGATAGTAAAGAAAACCAAAAACGAAGACTGGGATGATGTAGAAATGATGGGAGATCCCCCTCTACCCTAAAAGCGTGGAATTTCTGGAAAAAGAGGAGAGGAAAAGCTTGCAGCAGGAGCAGGAAACTTAAGAACGAAACACTGATCTTCTGCATTTGCTTCTGGCATGGCCAGCATATTTAAAAACGTAGCCTACTTAGCAAGATCACTTAAAACGAACTTGATTTGAATTTATGAATTTTAGGTAACTTTGGCTCAAGCCGAATGGCTCATGATAGGAGAATTGATGAAATGAAAAAAAAGTGAAATGAACCCGAATGACCCCGAGAATACACACGCACACGGTGTTTGTCCACCACAAAGCCGAGATCGAACTACTGAGTGAGCGCTTTACCACAGTTATCGCGATACAAAACGAAACTGAAGGCGGTTCCTTTCGTCATGACTTGTTGTGTTTTATGTTTCGTCATCTAGGGGTGACGGTGTAACGACACGAGCTCAGATGCTTGAATGTGATAGACGATTTGCCGAAGAACGAGAGAGCGTTGAAGCAGACGGGAATCCTATATTACAATGGCCATAGTAGTGATAATCCAACAATACTTAGGATTTTATAAGACCTGCTTTTCATGCATGCGATCGTTGCGTGCGTTAACCGATTTTCTTACGGTGAGTTTTCATGTCCACGCTTACCGCCTACGTTGCATGAGATGTTTCTGAAATTAACATTTTTACCTTAAATTAAAGTAATAACTATGATTTATACAGCGGTCAACGATCAATATGGTACCAACTGTTTTGTCCATACAATGTATATTCTCTGCAATGAGCTAGGATAGTATCAATATGCTAAATCATTAATGATCAATGTGTCTTCAACTTTTTTCCAGCATTTGGGATAATATATTTGCTGATTGAATCATATATTCTCATTGTTTTCCGTTTGTTATCTACAATTTAATGAAATAATTACCTCTATTTCAATATGATAATTACAGTTTTTAGGTAAGGGTCCATTATTATATGAACATCCTATACTAACCACTCAAGGACTGACAATTAGTAGACTCGGATCGAGACGAAAAATGTCAAGCAATTCGATATAGATTATGTCTCTTATTTTGTAATTTGCATCATAGAGTACATAGAAGGTGGACAGATATCAGGACCAAACTTTTAAGATCGACGCTTACAAGACAGCAAACAATAAACATTAGTACAGATTGTAACAACAAGACATTTAACAATTGCATTTTAGTCCTGGTGTACATATGCTCAATTACAAAGATTAATATTCTGAGGGAAGTTTTGTTCCTTTTCTCAACATTTATGCTGACTGGAAAACAAAAATAACAAAAATACCCTCATCACCTAGCGTACCGCTAACAAATTTGAATAATCACGTTTTATCTCTTCACTGTTTTTATACTCCAAAATCTGTAAGACTTATTTAACTTTACTATAAAAAAAAACGTAATCGTTCAATATACTGAAATTTATACACGACTGTTTTCTTCATTTAATAAGCACAAACAAAGCGATATAAAATATTTTAGAATGTGCTTGGATTTAAAATAACAGAACAGCGAAAAATACATACAACCAAACAAAGAAGTTAAAATTTCATTATAGCTTATTATAGGTTGTTCTTTATACAGAGGGATCCTGAAATATGCACAAAATTTTGATAGGTAATTACTTACATTAAAGCAGGAAAAAAATATTTTAAAGAATTCCAAATTACGCGGTTTCCAAGCTACATGAGCTGAAAAATAAAGCGACATCGTCAAGAATGAAGTCTTTTCTTGGCACATTATGACGTAAGTAGTGTCGACTTTGTAATTTAGAGCAAAAATTGTACCCGATATATTCATATACTTACTTACTTGCTATATGATTTACGGAAATCGCAAGTTCATCGCCGCAATAACAAGCGTTTCTCATAAAATTATATCATGACCAAGATAAAACCAGTATTCAGAACAAACACCTAGTTCTCGAAGATCACTTCTAATATTACCCTCTCAAAGTCGTCTCGGTTTTCCTAACCGTCTACTTTCCGCCGGTTTTCCAGCCACGATGGAAAAAATCGGCTTTTCTCTCCCAGCCAAGCTACACGAACCTTAGTCGTCGCGATTTCATTATTCTTACAACATCGGGTGAGTCGTAAAGTTAGTGAAGTTCTTCCGTATGCAGTCAACTCTATTCCTCAGTCAACTCGTCACGTTTTGACCTGTATATCTTTCTTAAGACCTTATTTTCATGTTTATCTTAGGATCGTAGTGCAAGTTTGGCAAATGTAAGGTATTACCGGCAGACTTCTGTACAGTTTCAACAACCGTTATATTAATCGCGAGGATAGAAGTTTCTGGACTGAGTAGAAACATACGTCGACCGATGCCAAGCGATTTTTATTTCTTCCGTGACCTCGTGTTTGCTTGTTACATATTTTCCTAAGTATTTAATTCTATGTATTTCCTCTATGTTGTCATTCTTAATTATTTTGTATCTATTTCCTTCACTGTCAGTTTTTCGGCTGTTACCATGTATTTTGTTTTCTCTATGTTTACCTGTAGGTCTATCTCATCGAAAGCTTCTACTAAGACATCGGTGTTACTTTGTAGTGCATCTATATTTTTCACTATTAAATATACATCTTCCGCGTATATGAAGAGTTGATTCAATCCATTTAAGTTTGTCGTGTTTGTCCTCTTTCATTTTCTGAAGCACAAAGATAAATTGTAATGGTGACAAAACATCATCTTTTCTCAATCCAGTATGAATCTCGAAACTATCTGCCATGTTATTCCTTATCAGTACTCTGCTTATGGGGTCACTGAGACACATCGTCACATGTTGAACTAGTTTTTTGGAAATTCCAAATTGTATCAGGATATTGAACATATTTTTTTCTTTTCACAGACAATAAACCTTATTAAAGTCAATAAATAACTGGTGAGCTATCCCATCGTATCCCATTTCTTCCCTAGCATTTGAATCCATGTGAAAATCTGGTCCAACGTTGATCTATTTCTTCTGAATTAATTTTGATGATCTTCAGGTATTTCATCTACGTATATTCTTAGGCGAGTTATCACGATATTACTCAGTACTTTGCAAAATATTGGGAGTAATAAGATTGCGCTGTAATCATTACAGTCCCACTTCGCCTTTTTATAACCGTAACTATTATTGATGTCCTTTGGAACTCTTCCTTTCTCCATATAACACTTACCAATTTATACAGTTACTTGATTAGTGGCGTTCCTATCGCATTAATTAAATCGACTGGAATTTTGCCTATACCTGGTGATTTGAAATATTTCAATTTCTTTACCAACATTTCGACCTCGATCTACGTTCTATATCCACGGTTCTGCTGCATACATTTCAAATTCCTCGAGTTTTCCTCCGTTTTGTACATTAAGAAGTTTGTCGAAATAATTTTTCCACATATGGATAATTTTAGTGGGAACCGCTTGAAGATCTCCGTGTTCATTTCTAACCATCCTTTATCTATACTTGTAACCTTTCCTTCTCGTATGTTATTTGTCTTGCCGTTTTCCTCTATCTCTTGAATTTTCTGAATCTGTTATTCTTGCTTTTTTCTTCAGAACTCGCGTGTGACGTTACCTCCGGAATATATTACCGCAAGAGAATCCATGAACCATCTGTTACTAACCTTTGACACGCTAAACTGTGTAGAGTTGTTAGCTCTACGAAACATTCTAAATGTCGTCATCTCTCCTTCTCTGAACCTTGCCGATGTCATTCATCTTCAACATCAGGGTGTTAATGGTGAACCTGATTCCCTTCACCATGATATATTTTTTCGGGGTTATCTTTCCATAGACTTTATTTATCTCTCTACTAAAATAAGTAGGCACCATATCTGGTCGGCATTCCCTATCCGCCACCTGGACATGCCCCTGGTGGAAGACCAGTAACTCCAGTAACTTATACATCCATATAAGGAATGTTTATGTTTTGCAAAGACGCGTTATACAAACTAAGAATTTTGTTTTCAAGGAATTAAATGTTTTAGCAGAACAAACATATAAATCGGGTGCATTCGCCAATCATAAACATAGGTCAAATATGTATATTAGGAGCCATTTCGAATACGATTTGCTAATCGGACACGGTTTACTCCATATCTTTTTCGAGATATGACGTCATTTGATATGGCATCATGATATAGCTCCGCAAGTAGACCTATTTCGATATTTCTTCAAAGGAACTTTTTCACTTTGTTGATGTGAATAATCACCTCCCGAAGTTAGTGCATTGTTTCAGTAGCACATTCTATATATATATTACAATTTATTGGGCGTCGACTCGTGATTACTATCTTATTTAGAGGCAGCCGGCTTAGCATCCATTTTTGCCACTCTTTTCTGACTTATATTACTTACCATCTTTCAGTGCCTCCATCCCGGTGACCGGGCCAGTGCCTCTTATGCTCGTTCTTCATTGCGGTTCTGTCACCTTCACATCCGATATCTGTACACAAGTTAAAATTCACGCTGAAACTTCTCTTCGCGTGGTTTTCTTAATGTAGGAATTTTGCCCTTTAGTACTTATTTATGGAGCCGTACCCACGTTTATGTTATTTAACTACTGGTACTTCAATATTGAACATTTGTGTTGTTACGTAATAGCTTTCATCGAAATAACTTATCAATGCCAAAATAAAGTTTCCCAATAAGTAACTACACAAATGTGATAACATCCACTTGATTATAATTTAAAGTTATTGACACACGATGGCACTAACTTAAAGTAATTTATGAAAAGAATTGTTAGTGTTATTACTACAATATTAAGCCTCCATTTTGTTAACGAGCAAACTAATCCTTATTTCTCCACACTCAGCTGTTTCTCAGCCTGGGCTTTCCTTGAACACAGTTTGTTAAAGCACGTTCACCATAAAAGTAATCGCAATAGGAAATCAGTTGATTTGATATTTTAATCCGTACATAAAACAGCAGTTCGCCAGGGTAATTCAAACACCCTTATTTAATTTTGTGGAGTAAAGATTGTTGTTGCTGCAATTTGTGGCTTATCAATGTGGTATCTCTCTTTATTATGCCTGATATCAAAGTTAAGGTACCGACACTATCAAAGTTGTTGGTAATAGAATTAGGAATACATTTCTTTTCGGAGAAGTCTTCGTTACAACTGGTTGCTTTTGAAAAACAATGAAGGTGAACGGATATTATCCTTCCGTTCAATATTATTCATTTCCTGCAATAGGGGTTCATATACAGTTATTTTGGACGAATATAAAGAAATGACATTTTGTGCAATGTTTGAGTGTAAAATATGAGTTGCAACGAAAAATCTTATGACATGTCATTAATTCATGACAGTTAAAAATGCATTTTTCGGCTGGATACGGATATATATCTTTTTGTTTGAGGAACGTGAACGCAGTGCGGTAATATTTTAGTTCAAGACTTCGAACTGAATTCCATGGCAAATACCAATGATAAGGAACTGAACATAGAAAAATAACTTGAAGGGCGTAAGCCATAGTGCTGTTACCGCCCATACAATTCATTTTATCTTATCTTATGAAAAAAATAACTGGTAAAAGTTACTTAATTTGCGGGAAATCACCTACGAACAATTCACACGTTCATGCAAGATTGTATTTAGAAGAGAGCTTGAGGTTTAACAATGGATATGTGCTGTACACGACGCACATTTGGACGAAATACCAAGAAAGCACGCCGAAATTAATTCCATCTGGACGGTGACGAAATACTGATTGGATCTTGTTCCAGAGCATATCTGCTTTTCACTAAGATTTCTTAGAGGATATTAACATTTCATTCACATTTATCTTGATCAAAACGCTCATAAACCGAGTTGTTTAAGCTTTTTGTCCGAAAACATTTTACGACAATGCGTTGGATGTACTTTGAACTATAGTAACTGAGGTTATAATTAATGCAAAGTTGTGATGTGGCACATTGTTTTTGTTAAGTAGAAAGGAATAAAATTGTGTAAATATCCAGGAGATAACTTGCTACACAACGGAGAGAAAGGGCAAACTAATATGTTGTCCAGTAATTTAACTATATTCGCTATAGCATAAAATTGTTATTTTGCAGCATTTTTGACATATGGCCTAGAAAGCTTTCAACGTGTATATTCTTGTATAGATGCTTATCAGAATAATGGAAACACCTGAACGAAAGTGCAACTTACCAGATTAATATGGTGTCGGGCCACCTTTCGCCTTCAGAACAGCCTTGATGCGACGTGGGACGGAGGCATAGAGGTCGTGAATGGTAGCAAGTGGAATATTACACCATTCCTCGTGCAGGGCATCGGCCAGTTTTGTGAGAGAGGATGGAGGTGGAAAGCGTCGCCGGAGTCGTGTTTCCAAGATGGACCACAGATGTTCAATTATGTTGAGATCTGGGGATTGGGCGGGCCAGGGGAGGTGTTGAACTTCATCCCGATGTTCCTCAAACCACGCTGCAACAACTCCAGCTGTGTGAATGGGTGCATTATCATCCTGGAATATGGCGTCATTGTCCGGGAACAACATCCGGACCATAGGATGCAAGTGGTCTCCTAAAATTGCGACATAATCGTTGGCAGTGATGCGTCCGCGAAGTGTGACCACAGGACCCAATGAAAACCATGATATTGCGGCCCACAGCATCACCGTGCCGCCGCCATGTTTCACAGTTGGGCGGAGACACTGCAGATCATACGCTTCTTTGGGCGTTCTCCACACATAAACACGGCCCGTGGTTTGGAATAGGGTGAATGGTGACTCATCCGACCATACCACACGTTTCCAGTCGTCAACGGTCCAAGTTGCATGGTCGCGGCACCATTTGCGGCGTGCTAAAGCGTTCTGGTCCCTGATGAGAGGTTTGGCCCGTGCAACACGACCCCGTAAGTTCATGTCATGTAATTCGCGGCGGACTGTGATTGTCGAAACAGGTTGGGGGAGGTGCTGATTGAGTTCCTCCGTCACTTGCGCCGCATTGACACGACGGTTCCGCGTGACAATGCGCTTTAATACCCGGCGTGCCCTGTCACTGATGCTTTTCTTCCGCCCACTGTTCCGCTTCCCCGATGTGGTTTTCCCGTGTGTTGTGTAGGCCGTCATCACCTTCGACACTGTCCCTGGCGACACACCTAACACACTAGCCACTGCCGTCACACTCACTCCACATAACCGCACACCAACAATTTGCTCTCTTTGAAACTCTGAGAGGTCTCCCATTTTACACTACCTCCGTCTGCTGCAGCCACTGCACACTCCTGTTCCACGACGCCTGACGTAGTATGGAGACCGACCTAATACACCACCACCAGCAGTCGCCACGGCACCACTGCCAACCCATACATCTGACGTGTTGCCAACTACAGGTGTTTCCATTATTCTGATAAGCATCTGTAGGTAAGAAATGTTAACGGGTTGTTTAGGCATAGAGGATTTTTTATAAAATTAAATGGGTTGATGAGGACGTTTTGCATACCAAAGTTGTTGATCGTAAAGAACCTCGCTAGAACTCAATATTCGCTGCCATTAACAGTGGGAAATTAATATGATTCGCCAAATATATGTGTTTTTCTCAAATTTGTGGAGGTTTCGCGTTGAAGGTAGCAGGTAAAAGCAGCTAAATGTTGGTAGAGTTGGAAGTATTTATCCCATACTTCAAATAAATGCAAAATCATGATTTGGTCTCGCTAGGTTCTTTTTGTTCACGTCGCTCAATTTGGCAAACTCATCAAAACATTTACGTTAGTATTCTCATAAATATTTAAAAAAATGATAGAATACGACTCTCAAAGAAATTAAATTTACATCACTGCAAACGAACTAGAACGATATATTTTATGTAAAGTATATTTTGCAGCAATACCAGCTACTTTCAGAAAATGTACACAAACACATTCCGAAAATATTGAAGAAAAAATGGGTAAATGTCCAAATGGATATGAATTTCAGAATCAACGAAGTGATTTAGTACTTACAGGTAAAATCCCGTTTTTCACAAATTGTACAGGACCCACGATTTTACTTCGTTATAACGAAAATTCGTTGTAATGAACACTGTATTAGAGCACAAGAATTCCGCGGAGATTTCTAAGAACTTCGCTCTAACCGAAATGTCCTTATAATGGCGTTCGTTGCAAAGGAATTTCACCTGTATTGGACATTTAACTACAACGAACTAAAGTTTCGGAGTTTATTTCTTAATTTGAAATCTGGGGTTTTGCCCCTACCTTTATTTCGTCCCACTCTTCGTTGTGTACTTATCCAGTACTTTGGTACCTGCCTCAGCCTATATCAAGAAAAGTATTTCCTTAATTTTAATGTTAAAGCTCAACCGGATTTTGAGAGGACATGGCCGGATGTTGTTATTAGTTACTAAGAGATGCATAAACACAAATTTTATCACGCTATTATGCTTGATAGAAATTATGAAAATGTAATGCGTCAACTCTAATCATAATTATGAAATTTAAAATAAAACACTGTCGATTATATGTTTTATTAACGTTCGCCTAGGCTTAGTTGTCATAACATTTTAATATGGGAAATTAATATTTGTATCTAATAATCATATATAGCATTCTTATCCTTACATTCTGCAATCTGAAAATTTTGAAATATGTATAGTCCTGAAAAAGGAAGGGGAAAAGGAAATTGATGAAAAGACGATGAAGCACATTTCTGATTTCCATATTATTTTATCTATTGTTTTAATAAAAAAAATACTAATTTTCACATATACTCTCCCCTAAATTATTCATCTCATTGTTCTAATATTTTACAGCGATATCAGTTCAACCTGATTGCAAGGCATACAAGCTGAAGGTTAAAATTGTAACAGTATAACCATTTATATAACAGTATGTGGGTCCATCTATTGTCCCTGGCACCATTTATGTAACAGTCGGTACCATTTACTGTTTCGGGCACAGAACACGAAGTATGGACAATTCGTATTACTTAAAATTACAAGATCCTGGCTCAGTCTGTACCGAACTTCCAATATAAAAAGGTATGTTTATTAGATCGTCAGATTATTTTCTTCTGATTTCCAGTTACACAATCGTTTGGGTCACTGAAATACATCTCACAACGTTCTACAAGCTGGTAGCTTCCATTGCTGCAGAATCGTGAAGTAAGTAATGAGTCTTTATATCTTGTTAATGGAACGATAAAGAATGTTCTTTAACATTTAATTATACGCATGTTTACATATACGGTAGACAATCACACTCGTACACACGCATTGACAGAGTTGATGCGCGGGCGACATCTGTTATGCTCGACCGCAGCGATACTCTAGTGCTTCAAACAGACTTTATCATTGTTTCCAGTTTTGTTCACATGTGAGCGGTGGATCACCCGGTTACATATGGCGCTCGACAAGGGCATATCTCATAAACAGTGTCCTCGTCCGTAAACACTAAGTAACTCTTGGACTACTGAGCAAAACTAGTATATTTCCTACCTAGGTAGGTTGTACATACGTACAAAATGAAACGGCTATGTATTGAGTATATTTCTTCCTTCAAATTATACTTCTGCCATTTACTCTATATATCAGAATTCACATTCACATAACTTCAACTTCCTCATTTTTCCAACTACAACTCCACTCCATCGGATGGTTGGGATATAGAACCACATTCCTCTTCTTTACTAGTTGCTACTGTAGAAAACCATATCAAGCATTGATGAATTGAGTGGCTTCTAATCTTGTTACCACTGAAAGGGTGGGACACGTGAGCTACTTCTTCAAACTTAAACTCATTAGCATCATACCTGTGACGATATTTAAACTAGTTGACCCTGGGCTGTCTCCATCAAACGTTGACCTTGCACACATCAGACTTCTCTCTTTTATGTGACTATCAAGATTAACATCAATTACTATCTCTTCAGGGCTATTAACACGCTTTAACCTCTCATAACTTCGAGCATAAGGCCTAGGAGGGGGGGGGGCAATCAATACAACTAATTGGGAGCATGTCAATCAGATGGCCATATTCGATGGGGAAGGCGACAGCTTCACGACTCCGCACAATTCACCCTTTGACACGGGAGTCTTCTCGGCACTTTGGCTCTTTCTGGACATCTTCACCGTACTGTCGACCTTGTCCTGGCACTTAATGCCGTTTATATTGATGCGTTCGTTAACAGTTATCTTCCACGCTCTTTCGGGAATCAGACTAGTATATCTTATAGTGCCATGGCCTTTCGTAGTCTGGAGAACTTTATCTTCAGTGCAAACTTCCGTTTTAATATTTCTTACAACCTTTTGTAACTTTATTGATAATGATGAATGTACTGAACCTTTCCAAAGCACCTGACCTTTTCACCATATGGACTGCTTTATCAACGTTCGGTTTTTCTACCACTGAAGTAAACTTCTTTCGTTGCAACCTATTCACTGAAGATATGATGGGTTGTAGGTAGTATTGAATCAGCATAAGTTCCCATACATTCTTCATCATTCACTCTCAATTAACATTGTAGAGGATTTTGATTCATACATCCATCAAATCTACGGTCACGTCCTAGACAACCAACTCATGTTCTCTGACACTCTTTGCAGCAAGTACAAGCATTATGGGTATTGTTACCTTCGCTCGCCTTAACATGAGGGTAATGTTTCCATTTCCAACATTTAGGTGTCCTTTGTACCTCTCAATAAAATTATTTCCTAGGATGAGGTCATAACTTAATCCCTTCCCGATCATAACTTTATGGTAAATATCAACATTATCGGTTACCAAAGGCAGGGTAGCTTCTCGGCAAATTCCATTTGTTTTTGCTCCGGAGAAAACCAATGAGACTACATCATCTCGTGGTACAATTTGTAGACAATAACCAGATCTATGGATCTTGTTCCACATGTGTTCACTACACAGTGAAAAATCCATTTTTGTGTCTATTAAGCATGTTACTTCTTGATTCAAAATCTCAGCTTGAACCTCACCATGCAATAGCGAAGAATGACTCCACTCTTCATCTTTGACAAGCCTCTTATTAATAAGAAAGTCATCTTGATTTATTTCCAGGTTATCTAATGACGAATCATCCATATTCACCATCCATCTTCTTGGACGACTACTCGGCCTTGCTCCGTAGGCTTTCTTCTTTTGCTTCCCGAGAATTCTATGACTGTTCATCTGTTTATCTTCTGGCCAGGTTGTGTGCTGGGTCGTACCCTTGATTGGTATCTCGCAACTTTCTTTCATGCAAGACCCTGCCCTATCTGCAGTACTTCTTAGTTCTTCACTTTTAACTTTTTGCAACCTGAGTTCGAGGTCTTTCCCAATGTATTGGATAGCTTTTGGTATTTCAACACACATCTTCTCTTCGTTGGAGGCGATGTGTTTTTTCAAAACTTTCAGGTGGTTACTCAACGTATCTTGCTTTCTTACATTTTCATATTGACTTTGTTTTCCACGATCGAAAATCGTCCTGACCTTGTTGAGAGGAAACTTCTTCTCACGGTCCTTCCCGAACCAATCTCCGAGTATGTATTTGTCTCGACTTCCAATTTTCGCGTCATTAGTGGTTTCCCTGTTATTATTAGGCACAGCGTCGCCAACTTGACTTCTCTCATCCTCTTTGAGAAGCTTTTCATAACCTACTTCGGCTGGTCTCAGGATATCATGGGGCTTACGGAATCCTTTCTTCCTATGCCTTGCTTTCCTTTTCTCCTGGACTGGACTAGGGCTGACTGACGTGGCACTGGAATGATGATCGCCTTCAGAATGTCCGCTTTCTGTTTCACTGATAGGTTCTCTTTTATCTGGCACCAGGGACCTTTTTGCCATACACAACGTCAGACTACCAGCTGGTCGCCACGGGGCCTCTGGATTATAAAGACGGACATCTTCATTTCCGCCTCTGCCTACATGCGCTCCATCCACCTGCCACGGCGTTAAAGGATCCTTCCGTGTGGGTTTTGATACTGGTAATCCTCCACTTCCCATATCCTGGTTCCGATCAAATACTAATTTCTACGTAGACCATGCATTAAGCTTAATTCCTACTTGCACGTGACAACTCTTGAATTCGTCCATTACATCCTTCAACGAGTCTTTAGCCGTCTCCTTACCTCTCTGGAGGGACTGATGGCAACCTTCCACTCGTACAATCTGCTTAGTCATATAAAAAATTTGTTTATTGTTTTGTTCCAACTTCTCGCCGGTCTGTTTAGTTAACTCTAACATTTGCTTATTGTTTTGTTCCAACTTTTCGTCAGTGCGCTTATTTATATTCTCAATTCGTTCATTTGTTTGTTTATTGTTTTGTTTCAACCTTTCGTCGGTGCGCTTATTCATATCAGCAATTTGTTCTTTCGTTTGTTTGTTCCAACTTTTCTAGCATTTGCTTCAACAGATCTGACGTGGATGATGACACTTCAGAACGTGTTTCCTTCGCGCGGGCTACATTTCCTTTGTGCTTGCACTTCGAACATTCCCACAGCTGGTCACTGTCCTCCATCTCTTCTTCGAGCTGGCTCTGTGACATCCATGCCTCGTAAGAGACATTGACACAACCAATATGACTCCATTCGTCACACCTCCTGCACTGGATGATTGGTTGGTCCTCGCTGGGATCAGTGCAACAGTATGTCTTCTCCGCCTCAACACATTCCTCTACTTCTGGAGTGTTCTTCTCTGCCGACATCCTCGTTTTCTTCCCTTTTCCTCGCGGCATGATATATCTCCACAACTCACTAGGAGCTCAGCACTGCTCACTCTAATTTCCTGGTGAATTTCACTGAAAACGCAATAACTGGGGTAAAACACAGTTAATAACCCACTACGCACTAATTAAGGCAAGGTAATTACATCCTTCCGGGCACCATTTATGTAACAGTCCTGAGTTCATCCACTGTCCCGGCACCATATATGTAACAATCTGTGTACCCACGGTTATTCCGGCACCATTTATAGAATAGTCGGTACCATTCATGACAGTATGTGGGTCCATCTACTGTCCCAGACACCATTTATATAACAGTATGTGGGTCCATCTATTGTCCCTGGCACCATGTACTGTTTCGGGCACAGAGCACGAAGTATGGACAATTCGTATTACTTAACATTGCAAGGTCCTGGCTCAGTCTGTACCGCCCTTCCAATATAAAAAGGTATGTTTATCAGATCGTCAGATTATTTTCTTCTGATTTCCAGTTACACAATCGTTTTGGTCACTGAAATACATCTCACAACTTTCTACAAGCTGATAGCTTCCACTGCTCCAGAATCGTGAAGTAAGTAATGAGTCTTTATATCTTGTTAATGGAACGATAAAGAATGTTCTTTAACAATTAATTATATGCATGTTTACATATACGGTAGACAATCACACTCGTACACACGCATTGACAGAGTTGATGCGCGGGCGACATCTGTTATGCTCGACCGCAGCGATACTCTAGTGCTTCAAACAGACTATCATTGTTTCCAGTTTTGTCCACATGTGAGCGGTGGATCACCCGGTTACAAAATATTCCCTCGTATTTCTGCGGAAATATATTGTCATTTGAGCTCAGAGGAACAACACGTTAAATGTATGCTATTGCCTTCTCTCAGAATTCTTTCCATTGCTCTGATACTTGTATTTAGTAATTCTCCTTCCTTTTTCCACTAGCTTTATCACACTCCTTTTTTATTTTTCCTGTTTATCTGGTCAAAAGCAACCTGTAAGAGTGACAATATGGTGTTGATCCATCAGGAGGAGAAAGAACGATTGCATGAACGCGATATTTATCGTTGGTCGCTTCATGACAAGTGTCGTTGCGATTTGTAACCCAATGGGAAGAAATTGGTCCTCTTCATACTGCCGCGACGGTATTGAGTAGCTGTCGTCTGTGTCCTAGAGATCGTCTACGATAAAGTGTCGTTCAACTTGCTCTACATAGAGTCTTATGTGTCCCTGTATACATGATGACTTTTCCCATTTGCTGAAGATACCTGTTCAATTGTATTGACAAGCGATTGTTTGAATTCCGCTGCATAGATATTTCCATCGATATGGGATTTGTGGCAAGGGATATAAAACAAATACTCAAGAAAACACGCTTAAGACATCTTTAAACATCTGAAAAGAAACGATATTTAAGAAAAATTTAGAATCAAGGAGAATAAGTTCCCTTTACCGTTTGAGATATTTGGATTATAATCGGCTATTATAAGAAGTTCTTAATATAAATTATCTTGTGTTGTACGATCGTGTTGTTGGTCCCTTCTTCTTCACCGAAAGCATAAGTACCAGTGTTGTGTACCTTGACTTACACGTGTTTCCGCATCTTGAAGACTGTGAACAACAAACGGAGAGTAATGTACATTATATGCATAACGGAGCTCCACCATCATTAAGTCACTTTCTTCGTGATGTTTAAAATTAGACAATCCAAAGTGCCTAGATTGGAAGGAGTGGACCATTACCCTTCCAACTGAACGCCCGGAATTATTACAACTGGATTAGTTTTTGCAAACCCAATAAAAACATTGTATGCACTGAGAAGATAGGAAAGTTCCAGGTCCTTAAATAGAGGATTGCAGCAATAATTCCAAACTGTTACTCCAGAAATGATTAAGAAGACATGCCAGAAGATAGGATATTGTCTAGATGCATGTAGAGTTAAAATAACGCCCATACTGATATATACTGAGGAATGTCTAAAGCTTTAAACATTTCTGAATGTTTTTTATAATAACAGTTTATATTTCTAGTATTATTTTCCGTGAACCTATGTTAGACAAACGATTAGGGTGCTCATAACAACACTGTTGTATATTTACGTACTGACTCGAGATTATCATCACGTAATATTGAAATGAAGATTGCATTATGTGGGCGCCTCACGGTTTTAGATCACCAGCTTACTTTAAAAATTCAATTTTTAATTTACTTCCATGATGTAAAATGTATCCAAACCAAACTTAGCATAAAGATTATTCGATACAATTAAAAATGTTCCCAACGTATTTCCTGAAATGAATATTTGTGTATTTGAGACTTTATCAAGAGACTAAAGGAGCCTTTGCGATTGTTAGTCTAATGGAAGTCCTTATACCTGTTTTCTTTTGAGTGATATTTAGTAGAAACGAATTAAAAATATTTTAGTATTATTATTTTGTACCTTTTAGTCTGAAATAGATTTGTATTTACCATATGAAAAATTTAAACTTTATACCAGGTTGGTAATAATGACAACCAGATGAGATGAAGAAAACATTTCTTACATGCTCTCATTGTCACTCGATTTAATGTTCTATTTACAAATCTTTTAGAATTGATGATATGAACAAACCACCGATTCCATTTTCCCCTATACACAAAATAGGGCTCGCATGGATATATTATGTCTGCGAAAAAGGGACCCGATCAGTTCGACGCCTCCGTTTCGGCGCAGTAACGTTTCGGCGCCAGAGCTTTACCTAAGAATCACACCAGGGAAACTACTGTATTAAAGAGGTATTAAAAACCTGGTCCAGAAGATGCGACAGTCTTTTAAAAAAACGGGTGGTCGCCGGAAAAAAAACGGGAAAAAACGTTTTTTTTTAATTTTTTGTGCTACTTAGGAAAAGAACGTTTTTATTTTACTTTTAGGGGGTCCCTGACAACATTTTATGATCAATGAAATAGTTAAAAGGTTAGTTGATGTTCAAAACATACATATAGAAAACAATACACAATGGGACCGCGTCTGACAAAGTTTTGAAGCAAAATGTATGTTTTCTGGGTCTGAGACAAAGATGCCTAAGGGCCAGAAGGGAACAACGTTTCTCTCATGTACAAGGATGCTAATGACATATATTGCATTCCTAATGTAAATTGCAAGTGTTTTGTACATTTTTTAACGTAAGATCATCCGATTGAATGCATTAGGTGTGTTAAGTAGTGGATATTGGAGATGAAAAGACAAAAAAAAAAAAAACAATTTCGTCAATAAAACCACGGGTTTTTACTTCGTGGAAAAAAACAATTTTTCCTGTGTTTTTTTCTAAACTTCCGTTTTTTTCCCGGCCTTTAAAACTATATAGACAGATCCAGGGGCTGCTTTCATGGAAGAGTTGCAATGAGACGTTTATACTTCAGTAAGTAATTGAAAAATAAAATATTTTTATTTAAATGATTTTAATTATTAAGTGTTTTTTTTTCGGCGGAAAATGAATTTATTTATTTACAACATAAACAGGCTGAGCTATACCAGGGACGTAACTAGTGAGGAGCAGAGAAACAGGATTCAGGAGCGCTACTCGCAATTTCGTAAGGGCGCAATTTTGCAATTGATTATTTTATATTCAAAGAAAATTAGTTTCATATTTAATTTGAAACTAATTAGTTTCATTCAATGCATTCTGCATACCTTTGGAACAATATATATATATAAAACAGATAAATAATCATGTTAAACTGCAAGGTTCAAGCTCGAGGTTCAAGTCCGACGGCGAAGTCGAGGTTGAAGTCTAATTTCAGGTAGAGGTTAAACTACCATTTTAACTAATTTCTCTCTTTATATTACGAATGGAACCTCCAAATAATTAGGACCCTTGTACACGAGAGAAACACCCTGTCCTCTTGTGGCCCTTAGGCATATTTGGCTCAGACATGATAATTTAATAATGCTCCAAAACTTTGTCAAATTCAGTCTCAATACTCTTTTTTGTCTAAATTTATATTTTGAACATAAACGAACTATCATTGTAACTAATTTGTCTATTTATATTACGAATGCAAACTCCATCTCATTAGCACCCTTGTACACGAGAGAAACATCCTGTCCTCTTGTGACCCTTAGGCATCTTTAGCTCAAAGCATGAAAACTTAAATAATGCTTCATAACTCTGTCAAGAGCAGTCCCAAAAATGACTTTATTGACGATTTTTTTTCATCTCGAATATTCACTACTTACCCCATCTTATGCATTTCTTGTTTAGGTTTAGCAAAAGTAAAAGTTTTTACGTCAAAAATGTACAAAAAACTTTATATTTAAATTAGAGAAGCAATATATCTTATTAGCGCCCTTGTACATAACAGACAAGTTCCAGCCACTTAAGTCATTTAGGCATGTTTGGCTCAGACCGTGCAACATAAATAATGCTTCAAAACTTTGTTAAAAGCAGAGTACAAGAAATCACGTTTTAAGTACTTCACTGATCATCAATTGTCGTCAGAGGACAGTAAAAGTATAAAGTACATTACTATGTCATAAGGTATGTTAATAATTTCCGTTTTCCTCACTTCGGCGCCGAACTGAACCGGCGCCGAAACGGTAGCGCCAAAACGTAGCCTGCGCCGAAACGGTAGCGCCAAAACGTAGCCTGCGCCGAAACGGTAGCGCCAAAACGTAGCGGACCCTGCGAAAAAGCAATAGCAACACTGACACGATACTTTCGGACCAAAGTGAATTGTCACCTCGAGAGACAGGTTTATTAAGCTGGCATTATGTTCTGCTGTCAGCTACATGGCGGCGAATTCAGCGTGCAGAAAAGATTCTAAAAGATAAGGCTCTATTTCTATGAACAAGGGTAAGCTAAAATTTATAAATTAATGTCAAAAATCACTCGAATTTAGAATCAAATATACAGGACTGCAGAAACATAGAGACTATTCCAACCCAATCCAACCTTACTTTGTATTACTATGTTGTGCAATGTGTTTAAAGCTAGTTGCGAGAATGACAAGCCACTTAATAGCATTATAAATAATATATATCCTCCAATAAACACTTATACTGCAAAATTTCTTTTACAGTTTCGAGCTATTTCATTTGTAACAGGAATTTTCAAAGTAATTTCAAAATAGTCAAACTGTTGTCATTCATACGAAACATAGGACAACAGGCTGTAAACAACGAAGGAAATAACGTTGTTTAGCGTAAGGAAATAGTTGTAGACATCAGAATTTTCAATTATTTCTTCATATTCTCAGATTATTCGCAGAGTCATCTACCGTCTATCTTTTTTTTCTTCTAATTTTTGTAAGTGGAAAATACTGGAATACTATGGATATTTTTCAGAGTAAATAGCAGTATAATTGTATTCGTGAAACTATTTCGGATTTATAAAATTGTTCCACATTAAGTACCAGATGTTTTACAAATTGCAACTTGCAAAATGTGAATTATTACCACATTCTATCATAAACACATGCCACATCTATTCTACAGACTCATCCAAAAGAATTACCAGATGTATGCATAAATAGTTTCCGGTTTACCTAAGAGATGGCGCCAGCGAAAAGTACGCAGCGTATTTATTTGACACATACGTCATTTTGTTCGTCTGACATTAAACTACAAACACACACAAGTTGAGTCCGCCAAACACTAGGGTCTTTGTATTATCGTTCAGTGATCATGTCGAAGTTTGTGCCTGAAAAAGAACATTTGCGGCAGGCATTGCTTTTCTTATTTAATCAAAACAAAAAGGCTGTTGAAAGTCATCGTGTGCTGGTAGAAACATATGGTGAACACGCTCCATCGAATAGAACATGTGAGACATGGTTTCGATAATTTAAAAGTGGTGGTTTCAATGTGAAAGACAGTGCGCGCTCTGGTAGACCACAAAAGTGTGATAACGAGCAATGGCAGGTGTTATTGGAGGATGACCCAACTCAAACTCAACAGTAATTGGCAAAAGCATTAAATGTGTCACAAGAAACAATCAGAAGACGTTTACGAGCAATGGGGAAGATCAATAAACTGGGTAAATGGGTCCCACACGATTTGAATGAACGTCAAATGGAAAATCGCAAAGTCACTTGCGAAATGCTGCTTCAACGCCACGAAAGAAAATCCTTTTTGTATCGAATGGTGACGGCTGACGAAAAATGGATTTATTTTGAAAACCCGAAGCGGAAAAAATCGTGGCTTTCACCTGGCGAAGCCGGTCCTTCAACACCAAGGCCAACTCGCTTCGGCAAGAAGACCATGCTTTGTGTCTGGTGGGACCAGAGCGGTATTGTGTATTATGAACTCTTTAAGCCCGGCGAAACCGTTAATGCACAACGCTATCGCCAACAAATGATTAATTTAAATCACCTATTGATCGAAAGATGACCGGAATGGGCCCGAAGACATGGCATATTGATTGTGTTACACGACAATGCGCTGTCTCACACAGCAAAACCAGTGAAAGACACCTTGAAATCGCATGGATGGGACATCCTTCCGCACCCGCCGTATTCCCCAGACCTGGCACCATCTGACTATCACCTCTTCGCATCAATGGGGCACGCGCTCGCAGAGCAGCACTTCAGCAATTTCGAAGACGTTGGAAAATGGCTCGACGAATGGTTTGCCGCAAAAGACAAGCAGTTTTTCTGGCATGGTATGCATCAGTTACCTGAAAGATGGGCGAAAACTTATGCATACACCTGGTAAACATAGCCTCAGTTATTGTTTCTTCCTACGGATCTGTACTTGGATGTATTGCGAAATTTAAGAAGGTGACTTTCGTTTATGGAGTTTTAGTGTGTTCATCCGTCCATGCAAACCGAATGGTCTGTGATGTTAGGTCAAGTATTGCGAAGATTCTGTGTAGATGTTAGAGACTCAGTAGTTGATGGGATCGAGATATACTAAGTTATTACTTTTTAAAATGGCTTAAATTATACTTTTGTTTTAGAGAAGAGTATGGAATTATATTTTCCTTCAAATTCCATTTATGGCGGTTAGGAATCTAATGCTCATGTCGGGATAGCCGAAGGGAAATAATTCTCAAAAGTGTAGGCCAGGGCCTATTTTCAAGGTGCCATCCCGTCATTTTCCTGGTGTGAACGAGGAAAAGCCTTGAGGCTGTAACATGAAGTAATGTTAAAATTGGTTTTAAGTAGCTAGATACTGTCACATAAATCGGCGGACCAGTGCTTCTTTTCTGTCTACACACGTCATAGTTTACAATATTAGGTGACATTAGCTACTCCCTTGGATCAATAGATATGTGCCAAAATATTAAGATATGTTACACTGACGGATATGCTCCAAATAATTTAACAAGGGTCTCGCACATTCTCTCAAAATAAAAAAAAAAAAACACGACATAACCATTATACAGCTATACATATGGCGGCTTATAAAAATAAATCCTGCTTCCATATTATTAAGTGATAATGTTGTTGCTTAGCTCTGGAATAGTGGAATATCATCCCTATCGTCAGTAATGAAAACCATGTGGAAAAATGACTGTGATAGTACAAACTTACATTAAAAACAGTATGTTCATTTCATTGGTTGAATCTCACGAGTATAGCTTTAACAAAGGGGTCGGAACAAATATTATTATGTAACACAGAAATCGCATGAGACCCTGCGAGCCCTGTCCAGCACATCCCTGGTTACAGTAGTGTGATTTTATTAGTTTAGTCAAATTTAAATCAGTTACTTCGAATGCGTTTATAACTTTGGATAACATTAGGTAAGATTTGGATAAGTTAGTTGAACATCTATATGGTGATTACATAAAGTCCATGCCAATTTTGACTCAACTATATTCAAATATTTTACGATTAAAAAAAATGTCCCTTGATAGAAAGCATGTCCCTGCTCATTGAACCACTTCATAGCATCTTTCTTGACTTCATCGTTGGACGAGAATTGTCTTCCTTACAAGTGCGCTTTCAGCTAGAGAAAAAGAAAAAGTCTTTTTGGGACAAGTTCTGCTTGAATTGGGTATGGTTCCACACTTCCCACACGAAACATTGCAACAGCTGTTGAGTCTGGCGGGCTGTGTGGGCTCTGGCATTGTCATGAAAGAAGATAACATTCTCATTCAACACCGTTTACATCTGATGAGTTCACATATGTGCGTTAATGTGGTACAATACTGAACACCATCCATGGTCTATCTACAAGAAGAGTATTACAATTCGCTTATATGGGTTGTTACATCAGTTCCTGCACCTCCAGGTAAACCAATAAACTTACTTCCTATTTCGTTCATACTCAGAATGCTTCCTGTAAACTTTCTTGTTATCTGTTCACGTACGTTTCGTTTTAGGATACAACATATTTATTTCATTTTCACGATAATTAGAATGCAAAAGTATATTGATACCTATTGCATGCAGAATAAACAAAGTATTTTCAGGTATGTGTCCGATTCGTGAAGATCTTTCATAGACCTCCGTTTTTCTTTTACAAGGGTTATCAAAAGGTTGAAAAGCGCTGATTTAAAGTGTTCCTTGGCGTTGCGATTCCATATGTTACTTCAATTATATATAATATGATTAATGTAAGGTTTAACTTAAAAAAAACATCAATGTATCACTGTATTATAAGCAACAGTTCCTGGGTTCGACACACGGTAGAGATGCAAGTTAAACAGAGTAGTTCGGACGGTATCAATAACTCACCATTTGTGATTTCAATCGATGTTATCCAATGTAAGTCAATATCAAATTGCAAACATTTGTCGATATGAATGCCGATCGGTCTCGATACTGATACCGGCAGTAGATATTTACAATCTTAATAAACGTTATTATGTATATTTTTACAGTAGTTTGAAAAAAAAAACGGGAACTTGATCTGCTTGGGAACCAACTTCCATAAAAGAATAGTAATTTATGAACTCATACATAGAATGTGCTAACGTAAACAGTATTTCTATTAAACTTTAAGCATCGAGCATGTACGTTACTTTTAAATAGCATCTGTTATTTATCCATAACATAACAAGTATTTGTGTCAATTTCTTAACATTTATGGTGCTTGTACATACAAGGACCCGTTTCGAAATAGACGCCTGAAAATATAATTGTTAGTCTGTGTTTTTCACATATCTATAATTTACTAATTCTACATTTTTGGTTAAGTTTGTTTTTGCATGCTTTGAAGTATGTCTGTTGGGCTTTATTAATAGTGTTGGTAACTATTTTTTATACAATGCTTAGAAATTACATTTGCTTAAAAGAAGCTACGTAGTCTTGACATCATTAACAAAATTTATTTTCACTGTTTCTTTCAGGAAAGCTTTCAGGGGACTTTGCCCCCGGGAATTTTTCAACCGCCCTCCCTAAAGAATTACTGTTAACACTTGTATTACTCATATGTATAATAATACCACTTATGGTTCATGTTACTTTTCAGGGTAACTAAGGAAGTACAACACATTGTTAAAGAACATTAGAGTCTATTGTTGTTTTATTTTGTTAGCACATTAGAGTCAATATGCATTTTATTTTTAATTTTCGTGAGTTCCCCACGTGTTCTCCGAATAAAATCTTCTGAAAGAAACACTGTTTGTTTATAACTTGGGAGATTTCATTAGCCCATTTATTATACCTTACGATAGTCGAACTTATGAAGAAATCTCCTGTGATAAAAGCAACAGCTTTCTTTAAGATGAAACATGCTATATCCCTTATACTATGTGATTGTGAAGCATATAGCACACTTATAAGCCCGTGACCAAGATTCAAGCAATAGTTTCTCAGAATTCAGACTGTATTAATTTCGCCGTATTTTTTTGGTGTTGGCGGTGGTCGCACTGAGTGCCAGTTTCCACAAGTGAATAATTGCTCGTTAAGATAAATCAGTAGAGCTCTTCGATTATTCCTCCGCGAGTTTCCCAGTTTACCGAGAGAATCGGATTAACGGGGAATTAGGTTATTATGGCCAATAGTGGCAGTCTGTGATCACGATTGTGTTCGCGAAAAGGCCTCAAGCAAATTCACTTGCCCTGGGCCCCAGATTACTTTGCGCTGCCACTGAAAAGGAGTACGCATAATAGCAAACATATTTGTATTGTAAATCGAGATAGAATATTAAAGAGTACATTGAAATATTTGAATGTAATCACATGAAACTTTAGCATGAATTAAACACGCAAAATATGTTCATAATTTATTCAAGCAAATGGATAGTTCTTCTTTTGAGAAGCCTATTGAAATCAAGAGAATAAAATTGAGTTCAGCTTGGATTTACACGGAACATATTTTTTTTAGATCAGAATATTACTCCAGCAGTGGCATCTACACCAGGACTGAAGCTTCGTCAGTTCTGGCGATCTGATTGACCCGAGGTTTTTCCGGATGACCCGAAACATTCGGTGACCCAATCTTGATACAAATAACAACACTGACTCCGAGATCCGGGGATCCGATTTTTCATGCTCTGGGGGTAAAAACCGATTCTGTTCAAATCAGAAATAAATACTTTTTTTCTGTAAACTATACCAAACCACATTGATTTGCCTTACCCAAATTCCTTGTGTTCATAGATCTGCACTCATGCAATGCACTAATTATTATTAATATGTTCCAGCAATATTTATTTTTAAATCTTCTTAATTTTGGTTTCCAGTTCCTTCTTTCCGAATTCAGCTTCAAAGGTTTTGCAATCTTAATGCCTTTACTCTAGTTTTTGATACTAAAGGTTTGCTAGGGCAGACAGTATTTGTACCCTAGGATATATAATCCAAATTACATTAGTCCGCGAAACGACATTTCATTTCTTCTTTGAAAACGAACGATCTAAAAATATCTTGCAGGAGCTATAGTACTATTGTGAACTACCGAAGGAAAACTGCTGCTTTTGGTTAGTTATTTTGACCATAACCTGAGTTTAGGAATACCTATTAAAATGTGAATGTCTTCCTCCAGATCCACAAAGAATACCTGGAATATCTGTGAAATATGCGGTAAATGAACCGTTGAATTATTAGCGAGAGGTTTTTGTTGTGGTCGTTCTTCGTAGCTCTTTGAAAACAATTTAAAAGTGGTAGAGCGGTAAAATACAGTTAATGTAAAATTTTGGTGAACTCTGAGAGCTCATTTCGGACGTTAGTTCTAAAGACAGGGATCCGAATTGTCAGAATCTTTCGGCCTGAAATCTCCTGAAATAATATTTTAAGGAATTACATTTTTTCAGTAACACGTTTTAGCAACGATGGTCAAAAGAGCCATTTCGCGTATGTTATTCAATTTAAATCAGATTGAAATAACGTTGAAGAATAAAGTTTGCCTAATCCATGTCAAAGTATCAATTCTTACAACACAGAATTCTTTCCACATTCATACCTGAATGGTAGATGATAGATGAGGTGAAAAAAAGAATGAAGCCTCTCAATCTCTAAGTTCAGTTCGGCACAACATGACCTTGTGAGCTGTCTTTGTTTTAGTCGACACTCAACGTATAGGAGTTGATTGAAGCGATGAAAAAAAAAAGAATGAAGATCTGGAACGCTGCTGCAGTACTAAGACTGGCTGGCTGGGTTGAGTCTGGTGCTGGGGCACGATTTTCATCGGTCTTTTATACTGTTTTACATTCTTACACAAGGTGACGCAAGATGTTACTTTGACATGTCTTAGGATGAGTTTCCTCGCAATGTTGAGGGCAAGGAATCGTTCTTTCTCTCTCAATCTGCTCTAAGGCGAATAAAACTTGTATATGTGATGGAATGAATTGCTTTGCATTGCGCAACGGAAAATGATGCTTCTTTTACTCATCCTTACAAAACATGGCGACTTATTTTATTCTCACTGCCAAACGCAATTTTACTTAAATTATATAAAAAATATAAATTTTGGATTTTTTCAATGATTTTAAATAAACTGATTAATTTAACTATTTCTAACTTAAAAACGGACCAAGAGGCGAGAGTATATAATAACTACTTAACACTCAGCACAGTTATATTTTCACTATATGTCAAAAACACTCCTCGAAAGTCGTGTAAAATGACAGGAATATTCCAGGAATTTCAAAATCCAAACAAGGAATATGCAAATGATTTTCTAGCGGATATAAAAGGCATATATTCCTGTTCTACTAATAGAAGGCCAGAGGAAAAGAACGGACATTGATAAGTTTTCAGGAAATTTTGATAGAAGTGCCATCTGTAGGGGCTTTGAAGAGTCCCATATAAAATCAACAATACGGACAAAGCACGTTCATAATTTATACATTTTTACTCTCATAACTTATGCGCCTTTTGTATGGTCATGGATATTTCGTTTTTCTGGGAATACGTAAGGAATATTGTATTTATATTTTTACAATGCTTTATTTACACGTCTACGTATCCAGACATTTTCAGTTTCAGGAATCTTGCGATATGTGATATGATGAGTGGACAATTGATTACTAGCAGATTTGGCAAAATATCTGAGTGACATGAGACTCTAACTTATACCGCACGTAGCTCAAGGAGTCCAGTAAGAAAATGAAGTTTTGTTGCATAAGGGGGAAAAATGAGGACTGAAACAAAGTTTATTAAGTTTTCTGTCGTTTTTAAAGTTCATAATTTTCCTGTGTACTCATTAGTTTGGATTGGTGACAAACCCTCGATTTAGAGGAGTCCTGGCGGAATTACTGATTTTGCTTCTACGCTTGTATTTTTGGGTTGATTTCATAATAAAGTCTCAAAGAACCGAAACTAGTCTCAAAATAATTTACGTGTTAATATTTCAATATAATTCTTGTTCTGGACTTGCTATATCTTTAACAGACACATTATTTTATATGCAGACTAAAAGCGTTTTACAATATAGATATTACTAACTTTAGGTGTATCAGTTATGTATTATTTTTAATGTCAACTTTGTGGACATAATCTGTAATCATATTGTGTAAGCGTGGAATTGAAAATCAAAACAGTAAACTGGATCACCGACGGTTGACTTTATTTTTCTTCTAGAATTTAGACACTAAAATTATATTAGATGATGTAAAATTGTATTCACGTGACTGTAACATACAATTTCAAAGACATCTAGACATTATGACAGCTATATTAGGGATTTTGCTCCCTCTAAATTAAAGTTATAGAATTGATCGAAACATTGATTTACTATCTAATTTATTTTCAGTTTACAATCAATATTTGAATTTTTAATTTTCGAAAACAGCCTCTTTGCCACTGGAACGTACATGACGGTAGAAATATTGATCTCTAAACAGACAGTCTTTCCTCGTCATAAGGTACTAGTATTTCTTTTTCTGGGCCTGTGACTTAAATTTCTGCACCAATTTCCTGTTGGTCTCCTCTATCTCCACCCATTGACAACAGGGAATAATATATTTGGAGCTTAATTTACAAAATAAACAAGATTTGGTTTTCTACGTATTCCACCCGTGGTGACCTATTACGCCATTTTCTGATAGATGTTATTCAGAAGCAGTGAGTGCAGGTGGTCAAAATTCCAAATGTTCGTTCGATTTTCTCAATACGAAAGACAAAATTAATTTTATGGCCGGTAATAGCGATATGGCTTACGTCCTTCCCGTTCTATTTTCTCGAGTTTCTTCAAAAGATTATACTTACACGTCACACAACTTTTAACTTATGAAGGCTTATTCGCCATTCTGTTTACTACCTTTCCAAACTTTCTTAAAGTTCCTTGGCCTATACAAGTGCAATCCGTTCCTTCACTACCACAGACTACTATAGAAACAAATCCTTTGTTGATGTCAATTAAATAGATTCTACTTAAATTTTATTTTAACAATCAACAACACGTGTTTTGACAAATTAGTTTCTTTTCGCTTTTGTGACGATGTAGCCGAACATGAATCCAGACAATTGCAACTAATGATTTACAGTGCATAATTCTAGTTAGTGATTTGAATAACGAATATAATTGTTTCAATAAGTTCATAGTTTAATCAAACACTTTGGGGACATCATACTGTTTCAAAACATATTGAGCATAATAGTGAGAGTGATTCCAAAATAGCAAAATAGTGACTCCAGTTGAATAGCCAGCAAAAACGAAAATAGAGGAAAATAAGAAAAAAAAATATTTGAGTAGTACTCACCCATTAGGCCACACCCATTATTAAGTTCCATTCAGTTACCGTATATCCCTTTATTGCTGCAGTTCAATTGAATGTGTAAGAATTACGAACATTCTTCAATAAAGATATAACAGAAATATTAAACATAAAAATGCACCCCGTGCTAGATGCGTCGTTGGTGATACGGATATCAATCGCCTTGGATCGATATGAGTGAGCCGTGTAACGCCTCAAGAAAGGGATTTTCTTTCGAAACTACAATATATTATATTAAAATGCTATTACCTGCTAATATTGTCTTATGTTGGCAACAGTGAATCGATGGAATATCTTGCTCGTATAAGAAGAAAGGGAATTAATGTTAGACCTGTGGAAGAAATCTTGTAACGCCTCACTGAGATATTTCCTAAGGCGTGCAAAATTGAATAAAAAATCACTGAGACCGACAAGATACCTATTCGATTTTATGGACCTACAATCAAACGATATGGACCAATCCTATATGGTCTATTAAGATTCTCAAATTAAAAGAAAATGACTCCATTTATTTCCTTCTATTACAGAATTTCGATTCCAAAAATAACAAATTCGAATAGCTGGTACAATAACAGTATACGACTTTTTTCTTTAAAAAGCTTCAAAATGGTTTCCAATAATTAAATATATATTCTTTGTAATATCAATCAACAACTAGACTTAACAAAAAATAAATCGCGTAGGCAAT